>PRKT01001369.1:61920-92640 GCA_003671525.1 Saccostrea glomerata | reverse complement strand
ATACCAAACGCATTCACAATTAACAATGATTGGTAGTAATTTTGTGCCAAAATTTCAAAATTTTCAGAAACTGTTAAAGAGGAAATAGAAACAAATATTATGATATTTTCTATAATTGTATCAAGATTTTAATCACCGGTGTTTAACAAGAGTGTTCATTTCTTAACCATATATATTTATAATTAAACACATGGTATTTATATAGAAATTGCAAATCAAACACCAGTGTTTAATTCGTTATGATAGAAAATGACGCAGTTGATTATATCATAACATGCCATTTGAACGCAGAAGATGCAGAATCACGCACATACTGACAAGAAACACCGTATCTAGCCAGGAAATAGGAGGTATTTATACAATTCTTTACATAAAATCTTTTAAAAAAGAATGTTGATATATTAGAGATCTAAAATGCTTTTCATTTATGAAATGCAGGATTCTATCCTATAGTTAGAAATCGTCTGAGTGAAATCCGGCCATGCGTAGAGGTAGACATATAAAATGCTTATGTAGTCTTTATATCTGATTTTGCAGGGACATTCATCTGTTACTGTAAATCCTGAGAAGAAAACATTACTTGATAAATGAAAGGGATTTAAACAAAGATCATACTTAACCTTGAGAGGTGAGTCTTACAGTAAAAGAAAAAGCCCCCCCCCCCCACATACACACAGACCATTGTTTCATGATAAATGAAAATAATCCAATTAGGTACCCTACCCATGCTAATATTTATGCTCCTTAACATGCAACAATACCACACTGTACACATGTACTAGCTGCAGATCTGTAGCGTCATGTTTTTATGTATTTGCCTTTGACCAATAACTATATAATACATAAAACTATTACGCTACAGATCTGCAGTTAGCGCATCTACCAACAATAATTTCATCTCCAGCCCGTGCACATACATGTATTCTTTAAGGAAACTTTACTTATTTTGAGGGAGTGTGATATGTACATGATAGAAAAAGGCCTCGGGACAAGGTACCCCCCCCCTCTCTCTTAATTTTTGCTGTTGGGCTGCTCCTACAGGTACATGAACATTTAATTTTTGTAGTGTACAGATTGTACGCTTATATATGTATAATTTACAGGTATTTGAATTGCAGATTTTTATTCCAAAATTGTTTCTCAGTATAATATAATTAAAATTGGCGTGAAGAAAAATAATATATTTTTTTTCGATCTTTATGTATTCTTTTACAGATAATTATCTGAATTTGCATAGTGATTATTTTTCCATTCATCTTTCAGGATATGAAGGAGTTAGAACTACTTAAGGTGAAAACAGTTTTGGAGAATGGAAAACTGGAGATCATCA
The DNA here is from genome assembly GCA_003671525.1 of Saccostrea glomerata. Classification (NCBI taxonomy): domain Eukaryota; kingdom Metazoa; phylum Mollusca; class Bivalvia; order Ostreida; family Ostreidae; genus Saccostrea; species Saccostrea glomerata. The sequence goes on along the minus strand of PRKT01001369.1, from coordinate 91,310 downwards.
TCCGTTGTAGAAGAACCTGAATTTTTCCCACAACCAGAGGAGCTAGACTGTTTAACTCAGTTAGAATATGATATGGATATTAAGTGAGTGATACCCCTGCAGCTCTTGTTTAGTAGAAGAATTAGTCCTTTACAAGTTAAAACTGGAAATTTTCTTCATTTGGTTAAAAATCTGAATATTTGTGAAAGTATAAACTTGTAACATTTACAACTAGATTTATGAGTGTAAGATAAATACATATTATACATACATATTTATATATTCATCATTTTGCTTCTTTTATTTTTTAAAAAAGATGTTAAGGATGATCTAGAAAAAAAATTATTTCCTTTTATTAAGCGATAATGTATTTTTTTCATATTTCAAAGACCCCCCCCCCCTCCCGACAGGTTTAACATGTTCATGCTAATTTATTTTTAAAATTATATTTTTTCAACTAAAATTGAATAATGTATCCATGTGTTGGTAAATGTGCTATTTAATGTTTCAGTTGTTTATAAAGTTTTAACCCTAAATCAACATTAAATCATTTATTAATAAAAGAAAGCTTTATGTACAACATATTCATTATTAAGCACAGTGTGTTTTGTACTGATTTATATTTGTTTCAAATAAAAATGTTGAAAACTTATAAATACGTTTAAGTATTTATTTATTTTGTAAAATAAACACGTTGAAGTGTTTAAAAATTGACCCATAAACATGTTTAAGTGATTATTATCTGCTGCATCGAATAAACATGTTTAAGCGTTTAAGTGTTTAGGCTGAACACGTTTATTTATTAAACATGAAATGTTTAAATTTTAAACACTCACGGTGTTTATTTAGTAAACTCTAAGTGTTAATTAAGTGTTTAATTTTTAAACATTTTGTGTTTTTGAAGTGTTGAATATTAAATCTCATGTGTTTAGAATTTAAACATTCTGACGTGTTTATTTCTTAAACACTTCTTGAGGTGTTTAAATTCTAAACATGTTTATTATCTGTTGCAATATGGTGTTTATTTATAAAACACTTATTTTTTACAGTGTACCTGTGCTTGTCATTGTTCTGATTCGCTTGTCGTTGTTCGGATTTTGTTGGTCGTCCGCTTGCCCATTCATTGTTCGATTGTTGATAATCCCAGGAATTTTACTGTACTGTCTCCATAAGTGAGGCGAATTGTAGGTTTAATTGTTTATTGATAAGGCAGCAACACTGCTGCGAAGCAACAGAGTAAAATTCTACAACAAATAATAGCAACATGTAATCCCGGTATATCACACAAGTTGACTTCATAGAAAATTGTTTACATTTTAAATTCAATGCAATATCTAATATCAACTTTAAAAATGACAATCATAAATCTGTAAACTATTTTAAGATACAAAACAATATTATCTTTTTACCCTATGGGCCTTATCCGCTTGAAAAGATTGATCTTGAAAATTAACTTGTAGACATGTGCTTTTTCTTAACTTGTTTCCGGTTAGGCTAATTACACAAACATACACAAAAAATAGAAAGAAAAGGGTTACACTAAAACCCGAAAAATACCAAAAACATAAACAGAACATGTGGCATATGCCACACCTGAAGGTATGTGTTTCTGAATCCTTCGTCTTTTTAAGGCCTAAACACTGGATGGAATGCCGAACCAAGCTCGATTTATAGCTGAATCTTGTGTTGCATGTATGACATGCATACGGTTAAATTTGGCTCCATGGTGACTGTTTACATGTCCTTCAAAGTACCCCCTATTCGGAAAAGTCTTCTCACAAATACTGCACTTCAGTCGATGACTGTCGGAATGGGATCGTTCATGTCCCATTAACCCCCACTTTGTGACGAAATGCTTACCGCAATACGTTCTATTTCCACTACTGAAGAGTTATAGTTCTTAGTGCGCTCTTTTGTGAAAAAGTCGGAGAATGTATAAATCTCGCGTGATTTCTGGGACAAACGTAACATAAACATATAAACAACATGTTGAATGTCGATGAACAAATACTAACAAAATGTACATGAAACATTTTATTGATGTGGATTTTATCTAAATCAAGAGTATAGATGACAAGGAAATTAATTTACATCTATCAGTGATCGTATGTATCTATTTATCTTAATAGTACATTTAAAGACAATACACATACCTCGGAAATGTCGTATTTTTTATTAATGGACGATAAAGTTAGGGTTTTCGCTCTCTTTCATATGTCTTTTAGTTCTTCTATTCTTTGGTTAGAATGACAAATGCACTAAACATTTAAAATTGGATTGAGACTGGCATGTTTTGTATTATCCGCAATGCCATGCTGTCCTAGTCAGACGACCAAACGCGCCTCTAATTGTGAAGAGTTCACTAATAGAAATACAACGTACTGGAGCAGATTTGCAAGACTGAACTTGTATCCGTTATTTCCTGGAAGGACTCTTCCAATGGTTGAAAAGTTTTTACTTCTAAAAGAAATTAAAAAAAATATCTATATTTTTTCAGTTTTTTTAGCTTCACAGCTTAGGGATATCTATTCACTGTTGGTCAATAGAGAGAAAATTGTACTTTACTTTCAATTTATATATAAACATTGTACTGGAATTGAGTTTTCTAATCGAAACTTATTTTTCTGTTATGGTAACTTTATATACATATTCAACGAAAATGATATAAATTCCGTATAACTTTAACTTGAAATACTATTTCAATATCGTTAAGCTTAGTCGATCTATGACAAGGTCAAACCCATACACTGTATCACTTCTTCAAACATACATACGAAGAAGAATAAGAAATGAGTAGAGATTTTATAATAGATTATCATATTGTATCGAAAAAAAATTATGCAAACGGGGGTGGGGGTGTTACAGTTCACGACGACAAAAATTCTGCATGTAAGTATTTGATTTACATGTATAACTAGTAATTATAAATTCTTCGGGGTCTGACTTGATATTTCCTTTACCTTGTTTGCTGTAATTTGGTTACAATTAAAATTATAATGAAATACATACAGTTCGTAAATTTTCTAAACAAACTTATTCGCTAAAGAAGAGGTCCGGAGGGATTTAGTCAAATTCGACTAATGGGAACTTTTTTACAATTTGCTCTAAAAAAAACCCCCAAAAGATGGCAAAATTTCGAAAATTTCATTTCATCCAAACCGTATCACAAGTTACTCCAAACCGTACCAAGCCGTGTAAACATTGTCATCCAAACATGCTCCGTTGTTTTCGTACGTCACCTACTGAATCATTCTTTTAGCACCGAATTGGGAGATTTACGTGAAGATTAAAAAAAAACTAATTGCTTAAAGAATTTGGCTGCCTTTTAATTGTAATCTTGTACATTATTTGTCTTTTTGAACACTAAAATATCGCTGAACCGAGGTGGTTGATTACTTTATCGCCTGTGTCTTGACAAAAATGATAATTTTCCTTAAATTCTTAATAATCTAATGTTCTAGTAATATGTCCTCTGTTGTATCTTTATTTATTTTATTTTTAATCAAAAATGCAAAAAGCCACAAAAAATGAAGTACTTCATCAAATCAATCACTGTGATCAGTGCCCCATATTATGACCTATGTGGGCGGGGTCTGGAAAACCCCATGACGTCATCGTGACTGTATACTGACTGTACTCTGTCCCCCTTACTACTTATAAATGCATAGAGTTTCATTTTACGTTTTACATGTAGATACAATAATTTTTACGTTGATAGTTTAAAAGGCTTACAATCATTTCCACTATATCCAGAGGGACAGGAACAGTAGAAACTTGGATAACCGTAATTTCGATTATAGCAAACTCCTCCATTAAAACATGGATAGCTGTTACATGGACTATATGTTGTGACACCTATTTTATATACATGTACGTATAATTATTGAAAAATACATAAAATCTATGTGGAATATATTATTTGTTGAAAATTCGCGAACTTGCAATTTACTGTTTAAAGTTAGTTTTGACATTTTACTTTTGATTTGGCATATTATTCAAAATTTGTCATATCAATTATATTTAATTTAATTAAAATAGGAAACAGAAGAAAAAAGAATTAAAGTAGCAATACTTCTAAACACTAAATATTTACAGCGTTAGTTACATGTTTATTTTAAATTCATGAAATTTCTGAATGCATTGATTTAAATCTATTTACATTTAGAGGTTCTGCTTTGCTCTAATTTTTTCTGAATACAATGTGATTCTGAAATTGATTACTGTCCGTATCTTTTAATATTTAGTTAGTATTGAAATAAAGGAAGCTATGAGTGTAAATATGATTTATTTTTAATGATATACTTAGAAAAATGTCGAAAACTAACACGAAAATGCGAGTTCTCGAAATTTCCAAATTATTCAACTTCAAATTAATCTTTCTTATACCCTGATTAAGATAAACATGAGAATAAATCCATGATAGATAACATTTGAAAATGCAGTAAAAGTTCATTTTCTTGTGTTAATTGTATGGTTTTAAGTTTAGGCTGTAGAAATAACATATCTGTTACGTAAATCCATACATATTATAGGAAATAATATTAATTGAAATGTAGACCGACATTAGTTCTAAATTCAGAGGGTTTTCATAATCAAACTATGTACATGGCTAAATGCATGTACATTTAAATGTAGGAGTGTATCTCACCCAATTGCTGTAAAAGTTTTATTAAAGATTTTTTTATTTCCGAGTTTATGTTTCACTGAAAATATTGAAGCAGATATATAAGACATTTTGCCAGTCGGAAAATAGAACAAACAACAAAATAAAATTAAAATATCTAAACACATACTATGTTCGCAATAATTCCCTGTGTATCCATAAGGACAATGGCAAGACCAGAATCCGAAGCGATCTGAGGCGTATCCTCCATTATAGCAGACAATTGTAGAGGTCTCTGTCGTTAACTCAGGCTTTTCATCTGTAGTTTGCTCATATATATTAATATCTGTCAATATTGCAATAAATTCAGACTTTATCATTGAATAGAATATCAAAATTAAAGCCAAATTAAGGAAAATAGCTATCTATACGATGTACTTTTAAAGTATATATAAATGAAACGGCAAAAAGGTTAAAAATCACCATTTTAACTCTTCAGGTACTTCATACTTTATAATAAGCTTTCTCAAATTTATTCCTTAGATCAAACATTCATATTAATCTGTTATTGGCTCTAATTTTGACGAAGTGGTTGTATAGCAAATAATTAATGAAATCTTTAATGAATTGATTATGTAATAGTTTGTAATTTAAACAGGAAAAGTGTTTATTTTCATATTATCATTAGTTGATGCTATTAAATATTGTTTTAGTTTTTGAGGTATGAAAATAATCACGAATTTATATATTATATATGATAAATTAAAGAGCAGATTGTTGACGTCATAGACAGGTACTTGAGTAGTAAATAAAGATAGAGTTTGTAAATTTCAAAATGTTGTGTTTGGTCTTCAATAAAGTTTACTTTGTTAATGATATTCTGATTCTACATGCAAATACTGAGTTGCAATTCAATAGATATACATCATTGACATTATGTATATATACATGTAGGTCGACAGGGGATGGTTATTTCTCTTAGGCACCTAATCTCACTTTTGCTGTTCACAGGACCCTTGTTTTTGCCTTAAAGAGGCTGGGGTGGTCGTGGCCATCTTTAGATTATTTCTGATTCACAATATCTATGTGGTTTTTGGAGACCAGTCTTCCAACAATCTATTGGAATTCCCGTGGGAACCAATAATCCATTTTCGATTTACCGTATTCCGGCAGGATTCTAACATTTAGTTTGTATTCGATGTGGGCACATCAACTTCCGGTTTCCGCAAGATGAATTTCGAAAGCTACAAAGTACCAGATTTAAAGCGGTTTTTACGTGATCGAGGGGTTACTTGTCACTTTTATAGAATAGATCACTTGCTAAGGTTATGTAAACTTGCGGAGGAATTAAAGTTAGAAGTCCTAATCGACGATGCAGATATAAAAAGTGTTCTTATTGAACAATGATGAAATCGGCACTCTACATGAAACACCATGAGATTTGCATTTTAGTTTGCATAATATTGGATTATTATGAAACAATTGTATGATTTCTACATATTTTATATATATAACATTTAAAAGGACATGGGACTGTCATATTAATTAGTCCATGTTTAAATTAAAACCGTGAACATGTTGAATGTAATTTAACAGCTGATAAATCAGATAAACAAAGCTTGGAGAATCACTGATAATCTCCCCAAGAATAATTTAAACATAAAGAAGTATGTACAGTGATATCTCAGCATTGCATTATTAATTTTTATAGGTATAATAAACTCATAACTGCAATAGTGTGTGCAAACACATTAACTGATTAAGTAACGTGTAATCATGGTAATGGGAGAGGAGAAAAATGCAGTGGACCAGACCTGGATTCGAGCCAGGCTGACCGCCACACACACATTCAATCTCAAAATTTCTTTGCACATACGGATGCAGTTATGAGTTTACTTAATATCTACCAAAAAATATGATTTACATTTTTTAAACCCTTACCTTGATGGCAAATGAGATTTATATTTTAAAAATTCCTTGTGTTATTCTCCATATTTGTTCCAATAAATAAAACAGCCATCATAAACATGGCCATTGCAATAGCTTCTGCTCAATATGAGCATGAATTACATATATCTAATCTATCTTCAATAATACCTGTTTGCGTAAAAATCCAAATTTTATAATATTGAACAACTGTTTTTTTTTCTAAATTCCTAGATGAATTGCCAAGTGTTGTCAATGGAAATAATGAAAAGGGTTTCTTGCCGATGCAAGAAATTAAAAAATGGTCAGAGAACTTGACGAATTTACCATCAATTGAATCATGTGATGTCATGGTGTACCTTATGAACAATTGTGGTTGGGAGGCCTCTAGGTTAACAGGGTACAGAAAGGATAATGGTTACAAATTATATATTGACAACCACATCAGTGATGTTACCATTGCGGAAGTAACAGATACCTTACCATACTTTTATGTGAAGGCATCCTGTGTACCAGAAACTCGACAGACTGAGGCCCCATATGTTACTTGGGTACTTGTAAAAACAAATGGGCAGATTTTTTCAGGAGGTTGTTCTTGTGTTGTGTAAGCTAAATAAATTCTTTTGCTGTTTTAGTGTTTACCGTTTACATGATGTTAACTTAATCCAATGTGCTTTTATTTTTTACCTTTTTACCAGTGTTCTCAGATTTTACGCTTTCCTCAATTTGTGTTGCAACTGAGAGAATTACTTAAAAGGCTTTTAATTTGAACAAGTCTTTTCTGTACTTTAATCGTTGACTTCACATTAATACATCACCTGTCTTCTACCCCAGTGCTGGCAAATTGGTGGTAACCATTTTAAAGCATTTCCTTGTAATCAGCCATTCATCTGGTATGAAATTGGTATGGTTTATCATCTTCATTTCATCATTCCATTTTGAAATCTTATTCAGTTTAAATTTGTTAAAAAGTTTGAACATCTATTATGATGTATAATCATTGTATTTTGTTGAAAAGAGATACTTAATACTGAATAGCTTAATCAGAACAAAAATATAACCCTAAATATAATTTTAAATCAAGTCAAATTTTCAAAGTTATTACATGAACACCTACACATGTACAATGACATAGTATTACATGTACATTGTGTTGAATAATATTATGCATTTTCTTTTTCAGAGGTAATGGAACATGTAAACATTGTGTGACCTTATTGTTTTCCTTGGTAAGTTTCAATGACAGACACAAGGACCGTTATTCAGAGGCATGTACTGACACTGTGTGTATGTGGGACAAGCCAAAGAAAACATCAAAGCCAATGGAAATAGACAGCATATATCTGCAGAGAAATACCACTACAAAGAAAAAAGGTTTTGCCAATCCCTGAAAATTAATTACTCTCCTTGTGGACAGATCAACCACAGAGAGGTTGAAAAAGATGTATATAACTTGTTTGAGTCTAGCAACTCCTTATTATTGCAGGTATTAGACCCCCCAAGTGATGACAATTCATCTGATGATGAAATAGATGTTCCTCCACTAAAAAAATGTTTTAAAAACACTTTCATCAAACAATCAGGTTTTTGAACATTTGAAAACAATTTACACACCAGATGTTGTAAAAGAAATAGAAAAGGTAACCAGAGGTCAATCTGACAACACTCTTTGGTTTGAGCATAGATGTGGCAGGGTTACTGCATCTCTTTTCCCATCTGTTATGCATTTCAGATTTAATGACAATCCTGAAAATTATATTTTAAAAGAATACTTGGCAGTTCAATTGATGGTTCCATCCCTGCAGGCACAAAACTTTGTTTAAACGTTGAATATTAGTTGAAGTTTGGTTTAGACGTTGATAAATCTAGATACAATATTGATTCAACGTTGACTTTTCAACGTTGAAAATTTAACGTTGAATCAACATTGAATTCAAATTGAGTTGAATTGCCAACATTGATTCATCGTCGGATCTTCGCTGAGCGGGCCAATATCCTATTTTTAGCTGATAGATAATTTGGATTACGATAGTGTCGGACTATAACACTGACGGACCATAACGAGGTCGGACTTGACAGAGTCGCACTACCGTATATTATTACTTACTATTATAACTTACATGGATGCTAAATATAGAAATTTTACACATTCAATGATAAATATGAATTCAGTATGAATTTGCCTAAGTACGAATTAAGAGGACATGCAGTAGGACATCCGGAAAATATTCAAAAAAGACAGCATAACACAACCCTCAGGACTCAACACCAAGATTTAAAAAAATTGTCTTCAAAGAAAACATTTCGGCATGTCAGAGTACTAGTATCATTGAAGAGACATAATTTGTCGAAATGCATATCTGGTGCATGAAAAGTTATACCGTTTAAGATTTGCATCTTACATGTACCTTGGAATGGTTTCATGTTCTGGACTATTTCATGACCACATGTGAAAATACAAACCGTTTGTAAATACTCGGGTTTTGTAACATGATTAATTTATAAAATGTATTTTTGTGAAAATTATTTTACACAATTAACTATTGATAGAAAATTAAACACTTAATGTTTACAATATATACTTTTTTCATATAGTGATTTACCGTATGTTTTCATTTAAGGTCAGACGACACGTTCCTCAAAAATATATAATTTTTCCTAAGAATTTGTCATTGAACTCTAGGTACTTAAACAAGTTTCCTCACAAAAAATTAGGGTACCTTACCAGGCATTTGAACAAGATACCACAGGGTGATATTTCTTAAATAATCAATGTAGGTAATCTTCTGCATCAACTATATCACGATTTTTTGTGTATTTATATTTAAAAAAATTTTGAAAACAATGTATAAATCACAAGAGAAGGACAAATATGAATATTTCTTTACATAATACGAAGAGGTACAAAACATATATTCGAGGAACATGTCGTCTGACCTTAAGGGGTCCGACCCTCTAGAAAGTTTTAAATTTGTAATATTGATTTTCATAAAAACAATAACATTAGAGCCACATGGTAAATAGTTTGAAGTATAAAGAGATTTTATTTATTTTTTTTTTTTTGAAATGATTTTTATGTGTAGATCATGAAATGAAGAAATTGAACACAGGGAATAGAAGAGTTACGATTTATTACCACAACATTAAATATAATATATGAGGTGCAAATGAAAATAATACTTACTATTATACCTATTTAAATCATGTTAGAAAACATCATGAAGCGATGTTTTCTAGGTCAGAAAATCAAAATGTTGAATGTGATTGTATGAAAAAAAAAATATCTGTGATGAGGAGTTATCTTTCTTCTAAATAGTTCTTTACATGAAAAAAAAGTCATTCAAATTAAAATACTGTATTAAGTACTTGAAATATTAAACCATTTTTAAAATGGTTTATTAAAAGATACAACTTATTCAATTTATAAGGCATTTGATGTTGGATTTAATTTTTTTATTGTTAAATTTAATAAAATAATTACAAAAAAAATTGCAAAAGAAATAGAAAGTAATGTTTCCATCATATGTTTGTAGTATTACTATTTTGTACTTTGAAAGTTATCTGTCTTATCAGAGGGTAACTTCAACAATTATGAAGCCATATTGGAGTTTTATGAAGAGACTTACTTTTACATTCGACAGCTGACTTTTACATTTTAGTAAATGGAGTTTGTATGTGTTTAAATTGTAAAAGTCAGTCGTCAACTGTAGAAGTAAGTCTCTTCATAAAACTCCATTAGCAACCGTGCAATAAAACGGTTGAAATTTATTACATTATGACACCCCCTTTTCCAAAATAAATAATTGAATAAATGTTGAATCAACTGTTTTTCAACATATAATCAACGTTGATTATCAATGTTGATTCAATGTTAAGACTTCAACGTTGATACAAATTTTCAAAATCTAACATAAAATCAAAGTTGAATCAACTTAGAAAAACTACGTTGATTCAAAGTTTATTCAATGTTGTGTGCCTGCTGGGATGATACCTTCCATTGCATTTGGAAAAAAAGTATGAGCCTGTGGCCAGACAACAGTACATTGATTTAAACAAAAAATCACACAGAAATTTAAATGTAGAATCATGTGGGTTGTTTGTTTGTGATCAATATCCTTTTATGGGTGCTTCACCTGATGGAAGAATTACATGCAAGTGTTGTGGAACAGGTCTTATGGAGATAAAATGTAGTTTCACATATCAGAATGTTGAACCTTTAGAAGCTTGTAAAGATGATCATTATCATTTATACATCGATGAAAACAATGATGTCAGATTGAAACAGACGTCTCCATGGTATATTCAAATTCAGGGGCAAATGGGCATATGCAAATCTTTGTGGTGTGATTTTATTTTTTTCACAAGAAAGGGAATCATTGTTGATCGGATATCATTTGACCCTGAAATGTATTTTGAAATTGTGCATAAATGCAGGAGATTTTTTGAAAAGTATGTGTTAAATGCACTGCTGCACCAAAATTCAAACACTTGAACAACATAAAATGTGTTCACAAGATTTGTGTACATGTTTATGTACTAATTTAAGTAACATAAGTCAAAATTCATTGCTTAAATACAATATTTATTGTTTATTTATCTTCAGAAAGGACTCATGGTAGATCTACAAACAACTGTATCAGTACTCTGTAGTTGATGACATTACATGTATAAAAGTACAAAATTAACATATTCATGTACATGTGTATCAACAAAATATCATGATCTATAGTACATTTACTCATGTGACTGAGTTAATACTAGTGGTTGAATATTAATAGTTTTGTAAGAGAAAACAGTTGCAAATATAAATATATAAAAACACTTTGTCTTCATAGTTCATACATCTTACTTCACTAAAGGTTTTTGACAATTGCTTAAAAATGCACACACTCTCAGAATTTGATTGCATAATGGTTTGATTTTTAATGGAATAGTATGAGATAAAATTTTGTAATTCTTCAATCTGCCTATTGCCCTTTCTACATGAATCCGAAGCTTTGCAATTTTTTTTGTTTTCAAAATATCGTGAGCAGTTAGATGTTTACCTTTTCCCCATGAACACTTTTTGGTAAATGGTGGTATATTCAATGTAGCCCTTCTCTCTAACAACAAGTCTCTGATCAAAAACCCTCTGTCGGCCATCACTTCATCACCAGGCTTTACTAAATCTAAAAATCCACTGTGTTCTGTTATGTACCTATCTGACACATTTCCTCCCCAAAGATTAGAAACGAACATAAAAGCTCCAGAGGGTGTCACAGCAACTAAAGCTTTGAATGTGTTTTTCTGTTTATATGAACTAAATGTTCTTATCTGTAAAGTAGGTGTAGATGGCCTTTCAATGAAAAACTCAGTACAATCAATTATGCTAGCTGTTTTTGGAAAAACTGATTTAAAACATTTTGGCATAAATTTTTTCAAACACTTGGAACTTGATCTTTTCAACAGTGGTGAAAATACAGTATTCAGTTAACTAATCCATGTGACAAAAATTTGTGATACCCTTGTGCAAGAAATACCAAAGCTATCTGCAATCACAAATGTAGGTAAAGCTAGATGAAGTTTTAATAGAGTCACAAGGAATTCATGAAAACGAGTCAGCTTCCTACTTGGGCCAGACTTTTTGGAAGGATTCTTGGCTGCTATATTAGGAATGGCTGATCCACCCTTCCAATATGCAAGTGTTGGTGTTATTTTGTCAAGTATGGCTGTAAAGTAATAAAAAGACGATAAGAGATACTAGTATTTTACACTCAGAATAATCTGTTCTATACTTTAAATTCTAATTTTGTTATGATATAGTAAACATGAACTTGAAGTCAAATCATATGTAATTTTGCTTTAGTTAATTTTTTCTACATGCATTAGAAATATCATTAAATTTACCGAAGATTCCAAAAAGAGTCAGAACAGATGGCAGTCAAAAATAACTCATAACGGAGCTATCACTGTTTGTCATCTTGACTGTCATGTACCACCTCAGATCATCTTTGTTATTGAAGGTGTCTCGAAGTTGCAATAGTTCAGCCTTAGATTTCTCTAGGTCATGCAGGGTCAAGTCTGTCTGACATTTTACATCAGTGGAATGGACCACTTCATTGCCAATTGAACAGTAATCATGATCATGGAGGGGGGCTAAATAGATAAAAAAAAGTTTTTTTTTATTAGCTTATTGATTGCTTTTGAGTTCTTTAAAACTATTACAAATTAAAAGCTGTGCATAAGTCAACATACCTGCTATTTGTTCTGCTGTTATTAAGGATTGAACTGTAATTTCTCTCTCTACTGGGAATGGGAAAGGTTGTTTTGGTTCATTTTTATCCTATACATGTACAATTAACAGATTATATTTATTTTAAAGCATTTGAAAAATAATCAAATTATTGGTGATAAATTGACCCAGGACATTGTTTCAAATAATGAGAAAAGGCCTACAATGTCTTCTGATATATACATGTACGAGAAACCCCGTTGTTGTAGGCCTTGGTATAGACTCGTAAGTGGGCGTGGCTTCCATCGTAGTACATGAGGATCTATTCTCAATGGAAGCAGTTCCACGGGTCTCTAGTTGGCGTTTTAAGTTATTATATCGATGCAGCTCAGCATACAGGTGGGCTTCAGTATGTCTGCCTTCTACAAAATGTTTCGAGCAAATTCTATCGTGGCGAGAGGGGTCAAACTCATGGCGTCAAACTAATCCAGCCATTTCTTGCGGAGTTTGGGGTGTTTTGAGGTGGAAAATGCGAAGACTTCTACATCGGCCATGAAGCCATATCTTCCCTTTTTACAAGAATCTGATGAACGGCCTTCAGCTACACAGTAGTAGCGAGGCATTTTGATGCGGACGATGTTTATAATGTCAACAATTTTACCGGAAGTAATTCACCCCGCATTTTAATAAAAATCACGTGACTTACGTACAAACTAAATTTTGGAATCCTGCCGGAATATGGTAACTCGAAAATGGACTATTGCGCTCCATTATAAGCAGACCTATTTTTGTATTCATATCAAGTAGAATTTGTGCAAAATCTTATGCTTGAAAAGAAGAAAACACCTACTGTGCCTTTCAACTCTTCATTTACAAATATCGACGACGTGTTGTCAATTAACAATGGTACTTTCCATTCCTACGTCGATACAATATATCCTGGTGAGCTTGAGATAAAAGATACCTCAAAGTCTGACACATCTGTTTCATTCTTGGATATCTTACTTGAAAAAGATGTTAATGGTAATCTAACAACCAAGGTATATGATAAAGGTGATGACTTTAACTTTTCTATCGGCAACTTCCCTTACTTATGCTGCAATACACCTTCATCACTGCATACGGAGTTCACATATCTCAGTTGATTCAATACGCAAGAGCATGCTCTACATACACACATATGAACTATTTCTAAAACGAAGTAAATTATTGACAAGCAAGTTGATTAAACAAAAATATCAGCAGTCTCGTTTAAAGTCATCAGTCCGTAAGTTTTATGGTCGATACAATGACCTTGTCAGCAAATATATGTTATCATTGAGTCAAATGCTGACTGACATTTTTCAAATTAATTGTTAATCCATTATTTAAACACTGAATTGACGACGGATTTAACGTTATTTTCCGATGACAAGAAGCACTCGGCGAGTGTGACCAGTCAGCAGGGGATGCTAATTTTTCCATGGTACCTGATCCTACCTCTGACGTTCGGAGGTCCGTGTTATCTCTGCTCCTATTTTGTATATTGTTTTATGGACTTTGATATTGAATACTGTATGTCATTTCCATATTCTTATACAACATATTAATAAATGCTCGCTTATACTAAAAGCCAAGTCAAAGTGTGTTAAGTGTCTCCATGGTAAAAAAATTGCCAATGAAGACCGCACTCTGAAAAGAATTTCAAAGTGCGTTGAGTGTGTCCCAAATTTAACGCCCTTTGAAAAATCTTTTCAAGGTGCATTGATTTTGTTTCAACTTTAAAGCACTTGTCTGAGTAATTGGTTTTAAGTGCGTAACAAATAAGTTACCAGTATATGTTGACCAGCTCCATTATCGCGAGTATATACATCCTTTCAACATGTACGAAAAAGAAATTTTAGAAATACATACTTTAAATGTTCTTAATGTATCATACATGTATCATTGTGAGAGGCTCTAATTGGTCTTTTAAGAACAGGATTTTTTTTCTTACTGCATCTGACACTAGCGTCCTCAGAATGACTACAGTCATGACTGCCCCATCCATTAGAAGTACAGTTTTCAATTGATGTTTCATAACCAAAGCATCCAAGCTCATCAAGCCAAATATTTCCATTGCCTGCTCCAAACCATGCATTTGACCATACAGTGCTTCAAAATAAGACGAAAAACTTCAAACAAAATGTTAACTTTTTTTCAATTTACAGGAATAGTGCAAAGCAAATAAGGTTATTAGTGTCATAACAAATAGTACAATCAATTGAAAACTATATCTGATAATGTTTTTAATTTTTCAAATATTTATCATTTGTTAATGCTAGTTAACAAGCAAATTCAAAGAATTGTGGTCCCCCACTTTCTGTGTCTTTGTTGGTGGGATGTTATTTCTATGACATATTGTGTCTAATATGAACATCATTTCATTAGTCAATTCTTAGAAATTATCATTGAAGTTGATTTTTTTGAAGGATGAAAGTTATGGCCAAAGTTAACTTTTTTCAAGAATAGGTAAACTCCAAGGTCAAGATCAAAGGGTCAAAGTTGTTATTGAAAGGTTTTCTCACAAGGATTACATATGTGAAGTATGAAAGCCCTAGCTCTTACCGTTCAAGGGTTGTGGTCAAGTTTTTACATTAGAGTGTAAATCTTTAAGGTCAAGGTCAAAAGGTCAGAATGTTTGATATCCAATGAAAAGACTTGTCACAAAGAATACATATGTGAAATATAAAAGTCCTAGTATCTACCGTTCAAAAGTTGTGACCAAAGTTACAGTTTTTTAAAAAGTAGTTAAAACTCCAATGTCAAGGTCAAATGGTAAAAGTTGTTGGTATCCAATGAAAGGTCTTCTAAAAAAGATTACATATGTGAAGTACGAAAGCCCTAACCCTCACCATTCAAAAGTTATGGTCAAGGTTAAAGTTTTTTTTCATAAATATGTAAATCTCCAAGGTCAAAGGGTCAAGGTTGTTCGTATCAAATGAAATGTCTTGCAAAAGAAATACATATGTGAAATATAAAAGTCCTAGTATCTACTGCTTAAAAGTTGTGACCAAGGTTAAAGTTTTTAAAAAGTAGTTAAAACTCCAAGGTCAAGGTGAAAGGGTAAAAGTTCTTGGTTTCCAATAAAAGGTCTTCTCACAAGGATTGCATATGTGAAGTACAAAAGCCTTTGTTCTTACCGTTCAAAACGTATGGTCAAGGTTAACGTATTTTCATAAGTACGTAAATCTCCAAGGTCAAGGTCAAAAGGTCAAGGTTGTTGGTATCCAATGAAAAGTCTTGCCACAAACAATACATTTGTGAAAAATGAAAGTCCTTGTACCTTCCATTCAAAAGTTGTGGCCAAAGTAAAAGTTTGAAATTTATGTGTAGAAGTGGGTCAAACTCCAAGGTCAAGGTCAAAAGGTCAAATTTAGTGGTACCCAAAGAAAGGTCTTGTCACAAGGAATACACATGTGAAAAGTGAAAGTCATAGCTCTACTAAATCAAAAGTTATGGGCAAAGTTAAAGTTTTTGTGACGGACAGACTGACAGACGGACAGACGAATGAGATTTATGTCCCCTCGCTTTCGCAAAAGCGGGGGACAAAAATGAGTATTTTTTGTAAAACACGATGAGAACGTATACCATAACATCGAATTTAAAGACTAAATTACAAATATGTCAATTTTAATCATTTTTTTATGAAAATGACTTGTGTAAATTGTAAACTCATTGAAACATATTCCATTAGTCTTAGATATTTGGCATCATAAGGTATGAAAACATCATGAAACCGATTTCTACTGACAACGCAGCACAGTTAAGGTTACAAATGGAAATATCGGCGATTTTTTAAGATAAAAAATACATACTTTATGAGGATGGGCGAATCTTTTTAGGAATTCACTGATATCAAAAAAATGTAATGTGGTTAAAATCTACATGTTGGGGACATTTAGATTTTTTATTTAGACTTGTCATTTGATGTCGACGTCACATGACTTTGGCAATTATACTTGCAGTTTAGAGGTCATCTATAAATTTCAATATTGCAAGGGCATAACCAAGCTAAAAATCTTAGTTTATTTTATAATCCTTTTCAACACTATATGTAGTTTGCAAAAAGTGCTGCGAACCTATATAGATTCCCTTTTTTAATTGGTAAAATTTAATTTGTTTGACGGCAGGTTGAATATTTTGCTGGTCAACTACATTCAAAATAGCTATTATTAATTTATTTGCAAGATTTCAATAGGTTCGCAGCACTTTTCAAATATCTTAATGCTTCTTGAGTTTATGTGTAAAATTTCGACAAGATACATTGAGGGTATGCCCTTGCAATAAATCTATTTATTAGGGCCCTTCTATGACTTTTTTCAATGAATCTGCATACAAACACACGGCAGAATCGCATGTCTGATAAATGCACGTACAGTTTATGAATAAAATACTAAAATAAACATCGCATCGAAGTTAATGGCTTTTTATTTTACCGCAAATAATATTTTATTTGAGAAAACAAGACATTTTTCACTGTAAAAAATGTGATTTGATCAGCCTCTGACTGTGTAAAAACTGCGTCATTTTTGCGAGATGACGTCACATTGACAAGTGCATTGCAATCGATGCATCGTTTGTATACTGTTGTGTGGGATTAAATAAACGACAAAACTGCATGTAATAGTAAGTTTGTATGTAGTATACAGCTATCCAGCTGTTTGAAATAGCAAATAACTTCATTTTGTGGTATTTTGAAGACCTGATATTATGCGTGACGTCAAAGTAAACATTTCCCGTACAAATTAGGCCCCGCCTCCTTACTGTAACCTTAACTGTGCTGCGAATCTTGAAGGGTTTTAAATTCACTTTCTTCTGTTAAAAAATACAATATAACTCCTCGACTACCGCTGGAAATATCGTGGGTTTCTCCCCGCGTTGCGCAGTGGTATTATCGTCTACTCCAGAGTCGCTAAGTTAGACGTTGATACTTACGTCGTGGTTTCAATCCCACAGCGGGACATGGAGACCGGTCCTTCGAATGAGACCGTATCGACCAAGATATCATGTTGTAGTTGAAGTTCATACATGTCCAAGAACACATCCTATGTCGATATCGACGATATCGACAATATTATGTCGATATCGTATCGATATCGATCTTAATCAGCACAATGAATTGGAAATACCTGGTGCCGTATTTGAGACTCTATATTATGTCGATGTCGTCGATATCCACATTATCATGACGATATCGTGTCGATATCGATTCTATTTGCACAATTTATTTTCACATTGAGGTATAACAGAATTTTAGTCACAAGTGAAGTCAAAATTGATTCCTTATTGGCATGAATATAAAAATAAATTTATATGATAAAGAAATTTCTAGGGTTGTTATTGTTTTAGATTAGATTTAGAGTAAGATGTTGGATTAGGGTGAAAATTCTTAAAAATGTTTTAACAATCATGATTCGATATCGATACGATATCGTCGATATCGACGATATCGACAGTAAGGTAAACTTGTTAAACACAGAAGTGATGTAAAAATAAAGTTTTTGTATTAGGGTGAAGATTTGTAAAGTAATATGCTCTTAACAATCATGATTCGATATCGATACGATATCGTCGATATCGACGATATCGACAGTAAGGTAAACTTGTTAAACACAGAAGTGATGTAAAAATAAAGTTTTTGTATTAGGGTGAAGATTTGTAAAGTAATATGCTCTTAACAATCATGATTCGATATCGATACGATATCGTCGATATCGACGATATCGATGGCAGGTAATATCTTCGTTAAAGTAAAGTATTTAAACATAAACACATTCAAAGAAACAGGGAAGGTATTTACCAAGGGTTTAGCAAACATGATTCGATATCGAAGCGATATCGTCGATATCGACGATATCGACACATCAGGGAAAGATTTATAAAGAAATTTTTAAGTAACAGTTCTTAAAAACACCATATTAAGGATGGAAACCACAATTTTTGGAGCAACCATGATTCGATATCGGCACGATATCGAGGATATTAACAGTAAGGAAACAGTATTAAAACAGAAAGTATTGTAATAAACACATGAGAATATAGAACTATTATAGTAAACTATAAAAAAAGTAATGTGTCGATATCGTAACTACATCGTGTCTTGGACATAACTCCTTGAAGTTGGCATAAAAAGGTCCTTCACTGCTCTATGGCCATAAATGTTGAGTATATGTCAAAATTTGAAGCTCTCCACAGGCCAGTGGTGGCGTCTCCATATTATTGATACAGTTTGAAGAAGGACATTACACAACAAACAAAGAAAACCTATAGACTTCTCCGCGAAATCTTGGAAAGAACTTGTTATTTAAATCCCATTTGTTTTCATTACTTACATATTTACTTTAAGGACGAGCATCACCAATCTTAAGGCAGAGTTCAGCATGAAGTACTGTTTTGCTACAAATATGTTGCGATAGTTTCTTTGCTTACTTTTTGATTCAAACATGCTAATATTTAGGGCTTCAAGGCTTTTCGTTCATACCTTGCAGATGAATATCCCAACATTTTGCAAATCACATCCCCATCACTTTTTTCAAATCTATCATCACATACTGTTCCCCAATGACCATTATGCAGCACTTCGATTCTTCCTTCCCATCCATATCGTCCACCAACAAGGCGCATAGCTAAACAAAGATCGCTAGATATATTTTAATTTTATTTATTTCTCCTTGCTGCTTGCCCTCGGACTCTTAAGTAGAACAAAAAAAAAAGAAAAAAAACCCCAGATCTTAGAATTTTAAAAACAGTTTACATAACTACTGACTTAAAGAAGAAGAAATTCACTTCTTTTATGATGGACATCATTGAGGGTGTATGGGATAAATCATATTGGGGAACACAAACTACTACATGTACAGTAAAACTCGTTTAGTACGAACACGGATATAGCAAAGTTTTTCTAGGTCCCCGGCAAAATTCCTAACAAATCTTTGTAAAATTTTACGGTTATAACGAAATCTGATTAAACGGATTTACGGATATAGCGATCTGATTTTGAGTCCCGTTGAGGTTTAATACAATAAAATTTACATCTTTTATAACGAACTTTCAAAAGATAATACAAAATTGATAAAATAAACTGACTTTATTTCCTTTTAGCATTTGTATATAAAATTCAATATATATATATATATATATATATATATATATATATATATATATATATATATATATATATATATATATATATATATATATATATATATATATATATATATATATATATATATATATATATATATATATATATATATATATAAAACTTTAGTTATCGAACATATGTTTTTTTTATATTTGCTTCCTTAACATATTCGGTAGTAATTCTAGAAGGAAAACATGCATATTGCGAATTCGCTATAATGGTTATACGAATTTGCTACATCGGAAGCAAATTGAAAGTGGGGGGGGCGGCTAAGTGTAGACGGATATGAAGAATTACGTATATAGGACTTCGCTAATAACCGAGTTTTACTATAAAAACATTAATGCATTATTTTGACTTACGAGTGATGTATATTGAAGGTGTAGAACCTCCAGAAACTGCTCCAGATGAATATTGCATTCCTGTAAGTAACATATTTCATTGTTACAGGGATACCAATAGTATCAGCTATTTGAAAAAAAAAAAACGCTATGTAAATGCATTGTTGCTTTTCAGAAATCATACCACAGGATACTCCAACATCTTCACTATGGGAACAACCTCCAGGATTCCATGTACCCGACATACAACTGACAATATCCTTCTCCTGCCCAGAGCACGAAAATAACCTCATCCATATTTTACCATTACCCGGTCCATAAAAAGCGGACCCGAAGTAATGCACTGATCTGGAACAACAATGGTTTCAATCATTTCATTACTGTAAATTAAACCATCTTTTATTCGTGACGACATTATTTTGCGATTTGCCGGGGGTAAACTAGTTCGAGACGATGAATTTTTGCGATCAAGTCTATTTTGATTTTCTTGGTAATAAACACATTGGACGTTCAGAAACGGTTATCGGCGAGAAATATTCGCGATGGCAAGGCTCACGCAAAGTTTGTGAAAATATCTCACATGCAAAAAAAGTCGGTTTACAGTATTTTACAACAAATAAGATAAATTACCGAGGTATCAAAAATAATCAACAAGATAAACATAAACAAATAAATAGATTTAAATAAATGAATAAATATAATAAGTAAAGAACTATATGCTGTATATTGCATTTATTTGCCCCCACAAAAGTCAAATTTTGAAAACTTCCTGAAATGTGCTGAATTGAATAAATTCTATGAAAAATATAAAATACATAAAAATGTTATAGTGTCAAAGCAGTTTATTCACAATTTTTGTTTTTATGACGCCACAAACTAGTCCGATTTTATATCCTTTTTCAGAAAGAGGACAAAAGGGACTAAATTTCAACATTTTTAGCTTTAAAATTTTTAGAGCCCAAGTTTGTTCAGGAACAATATTTACATATATATATTTCATTGATATTATCATTCTACACATTATATCAACATATTGATCCTGAACACACATGCGCTCGGTGAATATTACTCAAAATATCGACGAAATATGTTCATTTTTCTGTAAAATTAATAAAAAACTGAAATTGACGTCATGTTTGTGACGTCATTATGTACATATGGCGTCATTACTTATAAAAATATTCAGTGCTTTGAAGTCCGCATATACTCATCTGTTAAAGAAATTAATCAAATATATCTCCATCAAAGTTTGATTTGGGGGGCAAATATTGGTTATTAAGTTTTTTCAGCATTTGAACTCACGTATTGGCAAAACCAAGCATTCGACACACAATTAAGGCCTCCTCGTAATTGAAATAATCATCACAGACTGTCCCCCATTCACCGTTATGATAAACTTCTACTCGTCCTTCCCAACCGTATCTTCCTCCAACTAACCTTATGGCTTAAATTTAAAGGATAATACAGGTATATACATGATTATATAATTATTATATTTGCTGATGTTTATATATATGACATATAGTTTTTCTTTTATCAATTGGTTAATAACCTCAAGAACAGATGATGCAAACCAAAATAGATGCCCGGATAGGTAAATAATTTTTTGGCAAATTTCATTGCAAATGCTGTAAATAACAACTTTCTAGAATACAAAGAATTTTGAGCATAATACTTTCGCTTCAGATTTTTCTTTCTGAGAATTGTTTAGATTCGTCTAAATGAACAACAATTAAAGCTATGTAGGTGCAAAGTATCGGTGGTCGATGCACAACCATTTTTTTATTTTTACTATTTAATAGCAATTTTAATGAATTTTATTAGAAATTGAACTAAACTAAACTAAATTGAAATTTAATGTTTTAATTTTTAAATACTCTACGATATGCATAAAAAGTCTCTAGTTTGACATCATTAATGACAAATATATGACGTTATGTATCAAAACACTTTAAATTAGAGATTGTCAAAAATAGAACCGTTTGGCGATAAAGTGGGGCACAAAATCATCAAGCAGCACTGTGTTAAGCGGAATATGACTCCTGTCAATAGAGAATAGAAATATTAACGATGATAAAAGTCTAGGACAAGGTTGAAAAAGGTTTGAGGTTGGTTTGACTGGTCATCCAATAAAAATGAAAACAAATTGTAAAGAATTGGAGCTGGACGTCACAGGCCTGCGTGAACACCGCCATTAAACAATGTAATCAGTTAGGCTTATGGTCGGAATTGGCAAATTGTTTATTAAAAGTACTAATTCTTTTTTTAAATGTAATAATCCGTTTAATAAAAGAAAACTAAATAAAACCCCGAATTTGTGCTGAAATAAATCTATTAGAGGCATAGTTTCCTAAATAAACTACGTTTTGAGGTTGTCAGTATTGCCGCAACAGTTGACACAATTGTTAGATTCTTATACCTGGGTAGAAAATGCTTTTTAATGATATTCATGAAGATGTTTCATTGACAGTTTTACGCATTATTCGAAAACTTTTGATCATGATGTATGCACACTTATAACTTTATAGCATTTGTGAAAGAAAATATATTGAATTCGTTCATGTTTTCCGAGAAAACCATCGTATTGAAATGAAGCAGAAGAATTTTATTTACCTCAACACATTTAGAGTTAAGGAAATTTCGAATCTATCTATTTATAAAAAATAAGTGTTCAAGCTTTATTTCTTACAAAAATAACATTAATGTAAATATTAAGGTACGTATTTTTATAACCCCTCACCAAAGGAGAAAGGGGTAAACTGTTTAACCATTGTGTGGGTGTCTGTCTGTATGTGTCCAGGTGTCTGTCTGTAACAAATTTTTCTCGTACTTTTTGCAGCAACTGATCAACGCATTGCGTATAATGGGGTTCATGGCTGTACAAATCCGACGTCAACTCCCTGTATATCTGTGTGACTTTCCTACACAATTTTGTAACAGAATTTACATCAACTACTCATTACCAATGTTTTAATGCTAATGCCATTTCTTTTTAAATAAAATGCACAAGGATATGAGATTATGGAGGTTATGGAGTAAATGTAATATTCGTTCACTATGTACACCTTTAGAAACGTAACAATGAAGATTCAACAATTGTAACCATGATTACTTTAGTTGTGTACTTTTTTTAGCAATATGGAAGGTAATTCATTTTTTAGTCTAAGAAGATAAATTCAAAGAATCGTTCACTTTTCTAAACCTGAGACATGATAAGTATCCTCATGGGAAAATTTTTGTTTCAAATTAGAATGTTTTACTTGAAAAGTTGAAAAGACGTTAATGGTAATCTAACAACCAAGCTCTAAGATAAACGTGGTGACTTTAACTTTCCAATCGTCAACATTCCTTACTTATGCAGATATACACCTTCATCACCTGCACAAGGAGTTTATATGCTACATTTGATTTAATATGCAAGAGCAATTTCTTAAACGAGGTAAAAAGTTAATGAAACTTGTAAGAATTTCAGCAGTCTCTTTTAAAGTCACCATTTCGTTAGTTCTATAGTCGATACAATGACCTTGTCAGCAAATACAATTTATCATTGAGTCAAATGCTGACTGACGTTTTTCATACTAGTTGTTAGTTCATCATTTGTACACTAGATTGACGACATTTTTCACGAAAAGGAGCACACGGGGGATGTGACCGGTCGGAATGGGATGCTTACTCCTCCATGGCACTTGATCCCACTTCCTCTGATGTTTCGGAGGTCCGTGTTTGCTGTGCTTGGGTTTTGTATCGTTTTATGGACTTTGAATCTTGATAACCATTTGTTATCATCTTATGTTTCAGAACATAGTTTGTGTCGCCTGTAGAGCAGAATGGGATATAGGGATCACTTTACCTGGCGTCTCTCTACATGTAGCTGTCTGTATGTTCGTCCGTCTGTCTGTCTGTCACACCTCAAAAAAGTATAAGAGATGTGGATTTAATATTTGTACATACCTATATATAGCTTGGCACTATGGCATTTTTTTTTTAATTTTACAATTGGTACCGACCTAATTATCCTTGAACTTGAACTTTAGCCTAATTTTTGAAAAGTTTATAGTACCAACATACAACTTATTTTTTTAAATTTAATCATACGATGTTCATTTATGCCATCTAGCATATGTATTGTTTGTCATATGACATTTGATGAAAAATACCAGGGGTACGGTTTGCGCTTTGAGATTTATTATTAGCTTTCACGCATGTTAATTAAAATATACTTTGAAACTTTCTGAAATACAGTTACCACAAAAACTGAAAAATAAGTATAGTATAACATACATGGAGATCGTTATTCAAATATATAATAGATTGATGTAGACTGTCAATTGCGGTACCTACAGACAGACATATCCTTCGACGGATGGTTTGAAACCACGAATATGTATTAATAAATAACTAGAGGCACTGTGACGAATTGAATGAGCTCACTAAATGATACCCCCTGCCTCCCACATGAATGTAATCTAAGTGTCCATGTTTTGCTGTGGGAAACCCAAAATATGTGTCGAATCAAAAAGTAAAATAGAATGTGCACAATGGCAATATGTAATTAAAATTCTGTTAAATACTGATTACTTTATACCCTCCCGCTTTTCAAGAGGGGGTATAAAACGTTTATCCCTTTCTACATCCAAGATAAAATACTTAGCTTATATTCAGTGATTGTACAAGGCAGATAAAGATAGATTGAACGAAAGGTAAAAATGAAACAATACAAACTGCAAGAAGAACAAGAAAGTAGAAATCCGTGTTTTTTAGTCAATTCAGTTTGAAAAAAGTAGCTTTAACAATCAGTATAAATCTTATAAATCTATTCTCATCAAGATCTTCCCATGAAGCCTAGAAACCTTAGTTTACACCGGAGAGGAGTGGTGTTTTAATGACATACCTGTTTCATCCCCTGAAAAAGATAGAAAATAGTTGTATAATGCTTGGGTATGTAGGTCCAATTCAGTTTTATATACTTATTCTACACTGTCTTAAATTTGAATAATAGTTCTAATTTTACATGTTGTACATTGTTTTTAGTTTAACTTGGACATCTCATTAAAATATTATTGAATACGACTTTTGTAATATTTCCAAAAGATTATATTTTGGAGTTATATATATCCAAAATACATTTAATTTTTTGTTATACAAACTTTACAGTGATTCCTTCAGTAAATTTTTGAATAGATTTCGTAAAAGGGCAAACAGAAAATTATGCAAACAAATCTTATTCCATAAATTTTTTAAGTAAATGACCGATATCAATGTCGCGCAGATGTTGAATAAATTCCTTACTTGTGTCTGAGTGTCCAAAATTTACTTTCGTCTTATTCACTGTTTCAAAAGTAATATACTAAGAAAAAAGTATAGTCGCACCAATTAAACCCATTGATATAGAATTTACAATGCAGTAAGGGCCCATATAAAAGTGAGAAGCATTTTTGATTTACGCGCAAAATTTATTTTAACTGAAAATTTTCAAATTCATCAACATTCAGTTGTTTTATTAATCACATTTTGTCTGTAGTTGAAAAATTTAAGTAAAAGAACTACCGTCAGAATGTAGTTTAAAAATTATGAAACTCGCCATGAAAGACTTCGATAACCTATTATAGAAAAAATATGTCTATCTTAAAGATATTTTTTCGCTATCACAACCCGTTTACGTACGTATATAGAAAGTTTAGTACATGTAATTGTACACTAACTTCTTTAATGACAATGGCTCGATATTTAAAGTCTTAAACTTTTTTTATCAAGTATTATAGTTTCTACACACATAGCTTAATTAAAATTCATATCGAAAAAATGGGGGGTCGAAACGCTTATTTTGGCGCTACAGTACATTTAATCACAGATACATTTTGACAGGAACCCCCCCCCCCCTCCCCACCCTGTGTTAAACTCATGGAACTTATTTGACGTGTTTTACACAATTTAAACTTTTTACACTTATTCAACATGATTGCAATAGGAGTAGATCGCCAAAACCCCAAAATAATCGCTCCACAAAAAATACCCAACTATACATTATAAGTATAAGGTATAGTTTGGTATGTGTTTGGTGGAGCAATGTTTAAATGGGCGACAATAAAACAGGACAAAAACAACTTTGAATACAGTACCTCATCTACTACTGAAGTATGAAATGAAATCTGATTTTAACAAAATATTTCGAATATTTGACCATCGTTGGAAAAAAATGCAATCAAATAATCGGTTAACGAAATTAGAAAAATATTTTGACATCCTTTTTTTAATTCAGAGTTTAGTTTCCTGACTTAGATGACATTTTTCAAAGTAGTCCAAGCATATTTAATAATATGACTTGGCATGTCCTACAGACATCGTGTATTTACTTTTTGTTTATATTTCTTGGAGGGGTTGGGGTAGACTCTTAGGCTAGGGGTAATTTTTAAGCTGAAAGCAAACGATTCTTGTAAATTATTTGATTATTATATATATCATTTAAAGTTTTTCCATTGTTTTAAAAAAATCAAATTTGGAACTTCAAATAGCAATGTGTGGGTATTCCTATCTTTTGATATCTTCTTTACCAAAACATTTTTTTGCAAAAAAAGTGAAATGCAAGGAAATGATAACTTACGGACATGAAAGCTTAAAATACTGGTGTTGTATACGGCTCTTGATTCTCCACCACAACCTTCCAATCCTTTGGCAACCCCTACATCATGTATATACAAATAAAGTAATGGAAAAATGGATATTTATAGTTATTCCTCTCTGAATTATTAGATAATTTTAGTTCATTTCAATATTTGATGAGATATTATAACTCAAGTACCTTGATCCATTTTTACATAGTAGTCTGTATTTCCCTCCAGTGCAATATCTTTTAAAAGAATTGTAATAATCCAGGTATGGGAATCATTTGTTTGCACAGGATAATGCACATGTGTACTGTCCTGGGCATTAAGTTGCGAGACTAGTACCCCATTGCTTTTAAAAATGTTGATATGGGCTGGAAGAACTGGTTTTGAAATCTGAAATGTACAATTTCCTTCCAATACAATATACACCATTTATTCCATAATGATCCTTAAAAAAAACAATTCAATTCTGTGTATTAATATATCTTTCAAAAAATTTTTAAACCAATGCTTCGTATGATATTATTCCCAGATTCAATTCTTTTCAGAAAATGTTAAAGAAGCCAGTTGAGATTGTAATTTCTTTTTAAATAGTAATTTTACCATTGAGTCGAAATGCATTGTCAAGTTCTTTTGATCCACACTAATCGTGTAATTTGGATAAAATGGGATGGCGGATGGAGGCTCCACTAAAATAGAATTCAAATATCAGTTATCTCAACCAAGCGTAAAATCCGTATGAAAAGAAAATTTAATTATTGTTATTCTGATAAAAAGATCATTACCGCCTGCAGTCAGATGTATGCATCTTTTCTCAGAAACCATTCTAAATAAAATTGAAAAAAAGAAAAGGAATTTTAAAAACAAAATATGATCATTGCTTACCAATGTATGTGCAATTTATGGGAAAACATACCCGTACTCGTCATTGGCAGAAAAACAAAAAACATGAACTCCAGTCTGACTTTTCCTTGGGGTCCACGTTACATTTACATACCATTCACGACTTGAATTATACTGTTCTAAAGGAGATTTTATCAATCCTGGAGGAGAAATTGTGTTTATCTCGCTGATTCTAAATAAAAATACATATTTTTGAATTAATATTTGAAGTAAAAGTATATAATGAACGGAATTGAATGCGTACACTGTGAAAAATAAGTGTTTTATAAATAAACACGTGCACCATATTGCAACAGATAATAAACACTTCAACATGTTTAGAATTTTAACACCTCAAGAAGTGTTTAAGAAATAAACACGTTAGAATGTTTAAATTCTAAACACATGAGGTTTAATATTCAACACTTCAAAAACACAAAATGTTTAAAAATTAAACACTTAATAAACACTTAGAGTTTACTAAATAAACACCGTGAGTGTTTAAAATTTAAACATTTCATGTTTAATAAATAAACGTGTTCAACCTAAACACTTAAACTCTTAAACATGTTTATTCGATGCAACAGATAATAATCACTTAAACATGTTTATGGGTCAATTTTTAAACACTTCAACGTGTTTATTTTACAAAATAAATAAATACTTAAACGTGTTTATAAGTTTTCAACATTTTTATTTGAAACAAATATAAATCAGTACAAAACACACTGTGCTTGATAATGAATATGTTGTACATAAAGATTTAATTCTTTTATTAATAAATGATTTAATGTTGATTGAGGGTTCAAACTTTATAAACAACTGAAACATTAAATAGCACATTCACCAACACATGGATACATTATTAAATTTTAGTTGAAAAAATAGAATTCTAAAAATAAATTAGCATGAACATGTTAAACCTGTCGGGAGGGGGGGGTCTTTGAAATATGAAAAAAATACATCATCGCTTAATAAAATGAAATGTTTTTTTTTCTAGATCATCTTTAACATCTTTTTTAAAAAATAAAAGAAGCAAAATGACGAATAAATATGATGCAAAAAATCTGAAAATAATAATTTGTTGTCTGGGTACAGCATGTATAATATGTACTTGTATTACACACATAAATCTAGTTGTAAATGTTACAAATTTATACTTTCACAAATATTCAGATTTTTAACCAAATGAAGAAAATTTCCAGTTTTGACTTGTAAAGGACTAATTCTTGCTACTAAACAAGAGCTGCAGGGGTATCACTCACTTAATATCCATATCATATTCTACATGTAACTGAGTTAAACAGTCTAGCTCCTCTGGTTGTGGGTAAAATGCAGGTTCTTCTACAACGGATGATGATCTCCAGTTTTCCATTCTCCAAAACTGTTTTCACCCAAAGTAGTTCTAATTCCTTCATATCCTGAAAGATGAATGGAAAAATAATCACTATGCAAATTCAGATAATTATCTGTAAAAGAATACATAAAGATCGAAAAAAAAATTATTATTTTTCTTCACGCCAATTTTAATTATATTATACATACTGAGAAACAATTTTGGAATAAAAATCTGCAATTCAAATACCTGTAAATCATACATGTATAAGCGTACAATCTTTACACTACAAAAATTAAATGTTCATGTACATGTAGGAGCAGCCCAACAGCAAAAATTAAG
>PRKT01001369.1:0-41470 GCA_003671525.1 Saccostrea glomerata | reverse complement strand
GGTTTATGGTTTCGGAGGAGTAGCGATAACAAGCTTTTATTGCGAAAGGGGTCGTAACTCCGAAAGGGGTCAAAGTTCATATACGCAGGGTCAACTGCAAAAATCTTTTACGGAGTACATTTTTATCGACTGAAAATCTTTTCGATAAATCTTGAAACAAAAAATCACACGGCGGAAAAATAATAAAGAAAAAGGAAAAAAAGAAACAGAAGAATATCAATAGGTCTTTCCAGAGAAAGCTGGAAAGACCTAATAAAAAAGAATAATAAACAGAAGAATTTCAATAGGTCTTTCCACAGAAAGGTGGAAAGACCTAATGACAAGATGAATCAAAAAAACACATCGAGCTCATAAAAATCTTAATCAATACAAATCAGGCGAGTAGCTGCCTATTCGCAAGTATGCAAGTGCGTACACATCATTTTCAAAACAAAAAAAAAAGAAAAAAAGAAAAGAAAGAAAGAAAAAAGAATAAAAAAGAAAGATAGATTTATTCGGAGAAAAAGAGGCACTGTCTGTCTTTCAAATTATTTTACTGTTTAGATGTTCAGAATATTGTTAAAATCCAGTCTTTTATAAAATGAAATCCAAAATTCTTTCAGTAAGAAAATATTGTTGAACCAAACTTTTCAACCATTAATCCGCGTAATCCTGATTATCCGGAGAAATACACGTATACGAGGGTTGTCCCAAAAAGTCGTAGACGGGGAAAGCAGTTTTATTTCTCTTTGCTTTATTAAGTTTCTTTCCTTGTCATAGCAAAAAATAAAAATTTATGATCATGCACTTCAAGTTTCCTGTTGATATCGCATCTTATAAGAAAATTATGAAGAAATAAAGAAAGGATATAAGTGTTCACCGGCGCACAAAAGAAAGCATAAATTACGTCTCTTATAACGTCATGGTCTCTGTTTGCTTCACTTGCGGGTATTAATATTCAATAACTTTTTTAATTTAAAGGCCGGATCTGACCTAGATAAATATCCACACGGACAGCAATTAAGCATATTAGGGAGCTGGCCACACCTCCCATCTGATAAGACTGCAGAGTTATGCTATTAATAGATAGCAGCTTGCCACTTACACGTGCTTAAAATAAGACAACAAAGATTGTGCAAATACATAGATATTTTAATTATTTCTACGTTTAGAAAAAACATGTTTTATATAACGCCACCAAATGTTTTTCCTGAACTGAAATTTTTGTTTTTTATAGTTCTTTTTTCCAAGTTGCTTACGTGGGGTTTTAGGATTACGCTTGTAAGTGATAGAAGTAATGTCTCTACCCACATTTTCATTCCAGTGACACGTACCAAGAAATGCTCGCACTTTATACTGTTCACTACCGAAAGCAATTCTTTTATCCTCATATATATTTAAAGTGTTATTAAAACTCTCAACAAAATAAGTATCACGTCCTAATCGAAAATCATCCGGATTTTTATAGATCACTGAATTGATAATAACACCTTTTAATAGTTTTTCTGCAACAGGGTTTTGAATCACCACTCGGGAAGATTCGTAGTTTGGATCCACTTTACATCTTGAGGAAGAATGACATCTTTCATGGTTGTTTTTGTAGTGATCTAAGATGTTGTCCAACATTTCTCTGAGCGTACCTGAGTCTCCACCACAGTGTTTGATGGCCCAGTAGAAATGTGTAGAAACGGCATCCGGTTTGTCGTAAAGCTCCTCGGACCACGTTTTACCTTCTCTGTACCGTGGTCCACTTGAAATGGTTGACATGGCCTTCTTAATATTTTTTATGCCATGCCAAATGTCGTTTTGGTTGCAGGTAAATCCATTTTCACGTTCCCTAACTAGTTTGTTAATTGACATATTTCTGTCATGCGTGTGGACGTTGACAGAAACTTGTTTGCTGTCAAGATCCTCGTAAATTTTTTCAGTTCCAATTTTTTCATGTCTCTGGGTAACTGGATCATCAGTGGTCGCAACATGCACACAGTTGAGAACTTTATGCGTTTTTTCTCCTATTGCCACCACACTGGTGTCCTGGGCATTTTTCCGCCACCCATGCCGTGCGTCAGTTATGATGTCAATTCCGTCTAAATTGTCATATAGTCCCACTTCCTCTAGTAAAGCGGTGTGAATAGAGTCTTCGTACTCTTGCTGGACAAATGTCTTGTACATTTTAAAAAACGAATTCCGTTTTTCTACAGAAAGAACACCGATTCCTGCTTCTCTGCAAAATCTAGAATAACAGGATGGCAGCATACCACTACACAAGAAAGCATGATTAATTCTTTCATTGATAAGATACTTTCCGTTCGGAAGGTATGGTGAAGATGCCCAAATATACCTGTGTTTAGGACGATCGGTTCTCGAACAACACAGTTTCAAAGAAGTGACATGTCCCCGTTTTGTTGCCTTTTTTACCTCCAATTTTCCTCCACAATGTTTCCCATGTACAGCAGCTACATCCATGAGTTTTTTCACAGAAGGCAGCGATGTCACAAAGAAGTCCTGGTTCACCTGACTTTTCTTAACATTAATATAAGTTCCAGGTGTTTTGGGATGATCGTCATTGGCTACTGACTTCTTCCAGGTAGACAGCAAATTTTCAATGATGTCGGCATTGTTGACAGGTCTACCCAGTTGTTTGACTAACATTTCCCTGACTTCCTGAAGACTTTGCATAATATTAATTTTCTTGTCTTCATTAGCTGGTATTTCTAACTTAAAAGTTGGAGGACGCTTTCGTTTGTTTTCAGCCATGATATAGTTTCCCAGTGATAATAAAGCTTAGTTAATGACGATTACTAGTATTCTTTGAATTACTCCTGCTTGTATCTTAATATATCATATAGATACATTA
The DNA here is from genome assembly GCA_003671525.1 of Saccostrea glomerata. Lineage (NCBI taxonomy): Eukaryota > Metazoa > Mollusca > Bivalvia > Ostreida > Ostreidae > Saccostrea > Saccostrea glomerata. The sequence continues at coordinate 38,634 of PRKT01001369.1, read as the reverse complement.
TCTATACTAAAGGGGGTCATATTTCAGTGGACTGTACCATTTTTTAACAAGTTGTTATCTAATAAAGAAAACATTGACAATTTTGTGAATAATAATTAACGGTTTTAAAGTTTATTAGCACTTTACTAATTAAAAAAAAGATTTTATAAATTTTGTGGGAATAGTTTTATTTACATTAATGACAGAATAATAACAATGTGGTTGCCCCCACTACCCCTGTTTAGGTTTCAGATGGAATTGACCAACTTCCACAGACACATGGAGGGACCTCCCGCCAAATGTCAATAAATCAGCCTAGCTGTGATACAGAGCAGGATAAGAAGGCTCAGTGGGGAACATCCATAAAACATATGCATGAGAGAAATACAAGCAGTATCCCAAATATATACATATGTATAATTTATTGAATTCGTCATCTACTTTTATAATTTCCAGTTTTATCAATAAATAAGGAATTATATTTAATTATAGTAAATTAAATGAAATCCTGAGTCCCCTAATAGACCTCTCCCCTGCAAAACTTCCCTCCAAAACAAAACGCAGTCTCAATTTAGCAAAATGGAGGAACAAGAAGAGAAAAGTGTTATTTCATTGAGAGTAAATTCAGAACAAAGGGAAGCCATTATACAATTCTTTAATTTTAATAACTGGGATTTAGATGAGATGAATGGAGAAACTGATAACAATGAGGAGGAGGGCGTGAACTTTGAAAGGACATACAACATCCCGCAAAATGAAGACTGTGAAGAATGTCAAAATTGTTTATGTAAACCATGCATAACTGATGAACGAAATATACAAATGTGGTGGGCATCGGAACCTGTGCCACCAAACACACGGAACAGTTCCCTTAGAAAAGAAAGGTACAAATTCTTTTGGACTATGCTTTTCCATAGAGGTGTGTTTTTGGATGAGAGATATATAGCTAGGAAAAGAACTGCTTTACTCAACGATCCAAGATTACGAAACACTGTGTGCCATCGTCGAGATATTTTACCAGAATGTGTATTAGAACTTGTAAGGTATTGGTTTCCTAATCCAAAAAATAAGCCATACATGGGGCATCGTTGGAACTAAAAGAAAAAAAAATGTCCAAGATTTCTTTTTTAATAGTGTGACTAATAATTGTGATATTTTCTTTTATTTTGTTTTCCATTTTTTATTTGATTGTTTACTGGGTCTAACCTTCTGGCAGCCACAGACACGTGTTCACGCTGATAATCCTTGTTATCTCGCCGATGTGATGCTTCACTAAGTGACTGAAACAGCATGACTGACCCAAAGTGATAATTGTTTACACTCTCTATGATCTAATCACGGGCTTTGATTCTAATTTATTACTCGAGGAAAGGATAATAAAAAGTATTGAGGATTATTTTCGGAGTATCTTTGTCTTTCTTTTGAGGTAAGAATATGGCGGCCATTTTAGCATGCGTCAATAGCGACGAGCATTTCCGGTGTAAATGTAAACATTCAGCAGCTGTCCATCAAACTCCAAAGAAATTTGAAATTTCGATCGCCTCAGAATTTTAAATGAATATTATAGACTGTATTAATTTTTTTACACTGTATTTTAATCACCCAAACACATCTGATAACTTAGTTAGATGACTCAACAACTTTCGGAAGGTGTATATTGACGGTATAGATATAATTTCAAAAAAATCTCCTGCGAAGTGAAGAGTGGCAAGAAAGTTGAAATTTCCTCCATTTTTCTCATTGGCTGCTATTTATACCCCAGACCCGCACTTTAAGTGATAGACAACTCTTGATTAAGGAACATATTTAAATTCACTACTGTCCGTTTGTTTTTTACTTGTTTTTAGGGCAGATTCAAATTCAGTCGAAATTTACTCGAAAGATTGTCTTACATTGTAGGCAGCAGAGAATGCCCATTGTTTGACGTCCTTCGCGTCCAGATCGTTCCCAATTGTCTGCGTTTATCAAACACAACTCTACTTCTTATATGCCGTAATTAACTATTTTTGGTATAGAATAAAAACTCTCATTGAATATCGTCTAATTTAAAAATAACTTCTTTATTAAAATCTGGTGTGTAATGTCACTTCTGTACTCTTTTTTCCCGTCTCTGATGTATATTAACCATATCCAACACAATTTATTACATCTCCGTGCGCCGACTACACGTCTGACAACGTCATTTTCATCATACTCAATTTCAACGATACTATATATGAAAATCATGACACCAATCGTCTGTTTCTAATGATATTTAAATGAAATTTTGACACAATATTAAGATTTTAATTCTGGTTTCAGTGATTTAAATTTGAGATCAATGTATTACAGTACTTAAGATATAAAAGCAAATATAATAGTAATTTATATACGTAAATTATTCCGAATTTTGTCCGTGCGCCGACAGGCCTTATCGGCCTTCATAGAAATTGTCCTAATATTATCAATATAAAAGATATTTATTTAAAATTCACAATTTTTAACAACATTGACTACATTATGTCTATGCAAAATTTGGTAAGTATTGGTTGCATGTTTAAAAAATTATAAACATTGTCTACGACTTTTTGGGACAACCCTCGTATATTTGATGAAGGAAAGCGATCAAAGTGACTTTGATCTAAAGAAAAGGTTACAAGGGTTTTGGACAACTATGTACAAGAAATTCCGTTGAAGTAATGAATAAATATCGATAAACAAAAAAAAAATATATGGCAAAATTCAAATTACTGAACAAAGTAAATAAAAATATAGCTCATTTATGAATATCTTCTTTTACTGATGTTACCAATTTATAGAATTTAAGTACTCTCACATTGTTTAAGCTATCAGATAATATAAGTTATCAAAAGACCCACATCCCCGTTTATTTTTTGAAATACTTTAACTCCAATGACAACTTATTAAATTACTTCTCTGTTTTATCTTGTCACACTTGGAAACTTTTTTTTCCAATATCAATATATTCGTTAATTAATTTGATCAAATTATCCTTCTCTTCCTGAAGTATCCATGGAAGTATAACTAAGCTAAGTGTTTGCATGAGAAAAGAGATATAGCGTGATTTCTTTTAAAGGAAAATGACTGAATAATTTCGTAAAAATCCAGGAGCTTCCGGGGGCTTCGCCCCCTGATAGCCCCCACCAGGGCTTCGCCCTGGACCCACTGGGGGCCTCAGGGCGACCCCAAGACCCCGACCATTTTCTGCGTACACTTCATTTCAATGCTGGCTACGCGCCTGCAAATTTTGTAAGCAGGTAAAATGAAAAAAGAAGCAAATTCAAAGAATCGTGAACTCCCGCTTTCGGTGTCTTTTTGGGTGAGATGTCATTTTTTATGACATATTGTGTCCAATATGAACACCCTATCATATGTCTTTTATTTAGAAATTATCACTGATGTTTATTTAAAAAATAAGGTCAATTATGAAGGTCGAGGGTTAAGAAATCATAGCATGCTCGGAAATATCTTGTCACAGGTAATGTACATATCAAAATATGAAAGCCCTATCTCTTCTCAATATAAGGAACAAGATGTGTTTGTTAAACACTAATGACCTCGTGGGGCAACAAAGCTGAGATTAAACTTTTCTGAAATGCAAATGAAATATATTTGATATCACCTAAAGTAGGGTTTTCAGACAATAAATACAATTGTGAAATACAAAAAAAAATTGTTCTTCAACCCTCAAAAAACTTTTCATAATTTTGAAGTGAAAAAAAAACTTGCCTGGAATTTTAATGGTATGGTTGCAACCATGTTCCAACCTAACTATAGGAGGCATTGCTGAAGTAGGGGAGGAGTTGATTAATCCAGTATCGTTTCTTTTATGAAGGTCAACAGTCGTACGCATTTCCCAATTTCCACCACCATTTACAAGTGAGATCCAATCTCTGCCAGTGAATCTAGTAAAATTATTTTTAGTTTGTATATTGATTAATAGATAAATATATTCGATCGAGAGAGAGAGAGAGAGAGAGAGAGAGAGAGAGAGAGAATTAAAATTGAATTTTGCAAATAAAAACTGGCTGTTGTCACAAAGCATAATTTTACAAATTACTAAAACAAATTAAATTGTCAGATAAATTATGTCAAATATTGATTTGATAGAAGATTCGTCATAAAAATTTTGTTAATTGAGCATCAATTGATTGTTTAAGATAAAGTTTAAAAATATGAAAAAAGTGTTTATAAGTATTCATCTGTCATCTGACTTGTTTATTACCATTACGAGAGTTGTTCGAAAAAGTCGTGGACGATGTCATTTTTTCCGAAGATATATTGCAATTCGAAATATTTTGTATATTACATTAAATGATAATGTATTTTGAAATAATATGCAAAATTTCAGTCAGTTTTACATTTATTAAAGTTATATAATTTTTTATGATACATTGTCAATGCCTGCGGAGCAACTGTGGCGTAATTTTTTTTGACGCCGTTACCTCGCTATGTGTTTTATATATAATCTTGCATCTTCTTAGACACTCTTTCAATGCGACGATCCACCATTTTTTTTCATCAATTTCGGCACCAAACGAGTACAAACCTATTCAAATCCCAGAGATTTTGTGATTAATACATGTGTCATAGACGCGCTTATTTCAAATTTACTCACTTTATCCCTCACTGCTAATCTTCTATCTTTGTCAAGATCTCGTAACATTGACGCCGTCAAGTCAAAATTAATAGTTGGAAGTCCTTCTGACTTTTCGTCTTCCCAGTTTCACATCGTCTTTAATCGTTTATACATCTTGTACACCATTGATTATGATACTTTTGACATATCCTTACTTTCGTCTAGCAATAGTTTTATTTCAAAAGGTTTCTTTCCTGCTATCACACAAAATTTTATCACAGCGCGCTGTTCTGTGATGTTCAATTCTGACGCTGTTTTTAACCGTGAATTGAGACCGTTCTCTTTCATTATAAATCGATAATGTGAGAACCACTTGCTCAAAATAAATGAAACTTCTCAAACATGACGATTGCCTATTATTGTGATCTTAAATTCAATATCATACATTTTCAAGCGCAAAATTTTTTTAAAATCTGTAATGACAATATCGACTTAAATATTCAAATATGCAGAAAACGAAGATGCTCTGCGACCCCCTGCTTAAGAAATTAGAACGGTCGTAAAGTTTTTATTTTACGGACCAAAAAATTGAAAAGTTGTTTTTTTTTTACTGGAAACATGGTATAATAAAAGTATACAAAGTTTCACTTCAAACATACAAAAACAGCGGTCAGTACCGAGCCCGTCCACGTAATTTTCGAACAATCCTCATATATGTTATGATATATATCATAATTGTGTTATTACCCCCTCTCCATATCTTGAGAAGGTAAATAGTGATCGCGATGTCCGTCCGTCCGTTCGTCTTTTATGCTTTGGGCTACCCATCTCTTATCCGCAACTCATGTTATACTTCTATTTTTCATATTTCTATTTTCCTTTTTGACCGGAAACATATTTCCAGTTTCCAAAGCAATAATTAACACACAATGCAATATATTGAAGGGCATTATCTCTTATCTATATCTCCTCCTATACATGTACCACAAGACAAAATTAATGATACTTTCACAGATTCTTCATTAATTTATACTGAACAAAAAAAGAAACGCATAATCAGAATGATATGAAATTCAAAGTTTCAGTTTAAACCTTATATAATTTAAAAGCGATTTTAGAGTGTGTTTTGATAAAAATCAATGTTGCAAATTGAAAAGTCAAGTTAAGGTCATTTTCATTGCCCCCAAATTCAAGGGGCATAACAATATGTACTGTGCAAAGTCTCTATGCTAGTGGGCTTCCAATGTACGGATATCTTGGGGGAATATCATCTCATTTCAGTCTCATGCGAACAATTTATGCATTCTTATGCTGATTTTTTCACCCAGTAATTGTAGCAGCAAGTGCTGAATCGCATGAAGAGATGAAGGGGGGGGGGGGGGGGTGTCTGACGGTCCTGCCTGGTTGTGATTACCTGCGGATGGCCAGCTAGTGGTATTCAGACGTTAGTTTTAAGGTTGCAAAACCCATTTATTTATTTCAAATACAGTTGCAACTTCCTGTTGCATAGCTCCATTTAGTATCATCGTTAGCCTGGTTTTATTCATCTTTGTTTGGGCGTGGCATTGCAGTATTAACACTGCAATAAAATCTTAAATATGGGTTTAATAGAAGTGTTAAAAGTTTCTCTAAATCCAAAATATCAATTAAAATAGACATCTGATTTAGAAGAAATCAAGAAAAACACTACTTCATAAACATGTTTAATCAAGGGAGATAAATCAACACTTGGGTTTTAAAACCCCGTGTTGTCCTTTAAATAGGTCACAGGTATCCAATGATATAAAAAATAGTTGTTTCATGTACATTTTAAAAATTTCTTTGACGAATAAAACAATATGCGTTTCTTTTTTTGTTAAGTATATATTTGTATTTATATAAAGTCATTGTAACCACCTATTTTACTTTTTGATATGACATTTATTTTGCGTCTCCCAAAACAAAACATGGACTTTGCCATTATTATCATAGGGGGCGGAGTATGATTAAGTTATTATAGTGTTAATGGTACCCCTAGTTTTTTTTATAACTATAAAGATTTTTTTTTTCATGAAGGATGATAAATTCGGTTAGTCATATCTTGTACAATATATAGCACTATTTTTTGCGACTAGTTAGAACAAGTTTACTTATTCCCCGATGTACAGAATATTTCAAATCAAGATATTTTATCAATATGAAACAAAAGATATACATGTACCCAAAATCAAAAGATGTATTGCCAAAATTATATAGGAAAGTCCTTTCTCCTTGCGTCCAGTCTTCTTGTACACTGTAGTCAGTACAGACAAAAGAAGTATTTGTCATGATGACATCAGTGCTACTCCAGATATAATGACGACATCCAAAACATGAAATGGATCCCATATTTGCTATCAACCCTCCCTGGTTTATTGTGGATTGATCACAGTATGTAGCTGAAGAAAAGGATCTTCTCCATGCCATACGGAATGTAATGGAAACCTAATTGCAAATAAATATATATGTTATGTAATATACTGGCAAAGGCATTCAAATACTTCATATTTTGTTTTGTTTAAAGAAGATTTCGAAAAATTGTAATTTTAATTTCAACAAGTGTTTTCATCATTAATATACCAAAACATGAGATAAATAATAATCAAAAAAATCTAAATTTGTGTTTTGAAAAGCTTCTAAGGACAAATGTAAATATATTCAAAACATGAGACTGACAATTATAGAAAAAAGTTGAATGTAAAAAACGAGTATTTGTGTTATAGATATAATCACAAGCTTTCACCTTTTGTTGGGGGTATTAATTTAGATTTTCCTGTCCGTATTTCTAGCTGTCTGTCTCTGCCTGTAAAACTTTTGTTTCCGAACAAGAAGCCTTTTATCTTTTGCAATAAAATATTTATCGCAACTCCCAAAGTCCTTAGAATCTATTATGATTTATTTCTATGTAATCTTTATTTAAAGATTTATTTTGAGGTTAAAAGGTCAAACGGTGAGGCTGAAAATTTATATTTAAATATTATTTAAAAGTGATATATTCATTTAGTAACTTAAAACATAATTCAACATTTCATTTGGTGGGATTTTGAAAGGCTTTTGGCTGTTAGATTTTGACAGCTCCCAAATGTTCTCATAATTTCTCGTTAAATGCATCGCTTTTTAAATAATCGACAAAATCAAGACAAGTGGAGAAACTTTGCAACTTAGTTAGAAAAAATGCTCTTCCCTAGAGAGCATTTGGAACATTTCAATTCAGTAGTATCACAGAAAGTTCGATCAATTTAATTCGTACATAACTAAGGTAGAATCATAAAAATGTGCACCCTTCCAATTTCTAATAAAGTCACCTCTAAAACTTCGACTTTGGAAACTTACTATGATGATTTGAAAAAAAAATATTAAACTTATGCATAATTTATTTAATATGCTAAGGTTATGGCTTGTACTGCAGTTCGATAATGTTCATTTTATTGCAAAAAAAAAAATATTTTCTTCTTTTAAGGTGTAGAATTTTTGACAATTTATGCTTCATATGAATACAAAAATAGGTCTGCCAATAGGGGCCTAATTGGTACTCAACAAAATTCGAATAGATTACAGGAGGACCTGGTCTCCGAAAACAACCAAGATATTGTCATTCAAAAACTTAAGCAGCTTTTTGATATCGACTTCAATGTACTTGTGTTTACAATCAGGATATTTAAAAGTTAAGGTCAGACGACACGTTCCTCAAATTCAAATAATTTATATATAATTTTTTCTAAGAATTTGAGTTTGAAGTATAGGTACTTTAACAAGTTTCCTCACAAAAAATTAGGGTACCTTACCAGGCATTTGAACAAGATACCACAGGGTCATATTTCTTATCCAATCCTTATGATTAATATTCTGAATGGCCTTTTCATAACATTTGGTGTACTTATATTTAAAAAAAACATTCTAAAAACAATGTAGAAATAAGAAGAAAAATGACAAATATAAATAATTTTTGATATAATACTACGGAAGCCCGTTGAGGCCAGTTCAGAGACAGATATGTTTTTATTGCGTTTAAACGCAATAATTATTGCGTTTAATCGCAAAACTTTGCGTTAAATCGCAATAATCATTGCGTTTAAACGCAAAACTTTGCGTTTCATCGCAATAATCATTGCGTTTAAACGCAAAACACTTTGCGTTTAATCGCAAAAGATTGCGATTAAACGCAATCTTTTGCGATTAAACGCAATAATATTGCGATTAAACGCAATAATTATTGCGATTAAACGCAATAATATTTTTGCGTTTAATCGCAATAATAATTGCGTTAAATCGCAATAATTATTGCGTTTAATCGCTATAATATTGCGTTTAATCGCATAATATTGCGTTTAATCGCAAAAATTATTGCGTTTAATCGCAAAAATTATTGCGTTTAATCGCAATAATTATTTGCATTAATACACAGTAATTTGTTGCATTTAAATACAAAACTCTTTGCATTTTATCGCAATAATCCTTCCTTTTAAGGATTCGTTTTTGCATTTAAACACAATGATTCAGTGCTGTAGCTTGAAATCAAACATCGGCTTACCAAAAATTATTATGAATACTATGGTCTGATTCTTTAAAGAAGAACCGTTTGGTTCTGTGTATTTTTGCAAAATGTTGCAGTGTGTGAGATTTGAAGTTTAACAATGGTATCCGAAGTAAACAAACAGGGTTTCTTAAATCTATTAGAATCCAACACTTTAAAGCAGCCATTAATCAATTCCTTAGATAGCAAATTAGCACTGCAAATTAGCAAGCAAATTAAGAATGTTTCAGTGGTATTAATAGCCATATCAATTTGGTAGTACAAATCGATCAATCTGTCTTCATTTGAATTCTTTTGATTTTATATGATTCCATCTCCTAAATTTTCGTGTTCTCCTGTTTATTATATGTGATCAAAGGAAAGATTGTGAATAAACAGGAATATAGACATCTATACATGCCAAAGCTTTATTTCATTCTCAGGTTGTCTTTGTTTTATAGACCGACAATTTTCTCCTCTTTAAATCCATACCAATGATTTAATCATTCAGAAAATTCTTGTTCAGAAGAATCTGATTCTATATATATAATGCTACACAATACACAATTCTCCTCATAAGTTAATGTACAAAAGAAAAAAGAAACGAATATCAGCGTGGATCCATTGCACCCTTCAAAATCAATAGAAATGATTGCTTTTAAATACAAAGACTATTGCGTTTAAATGCAAAATATATTGCGTTTAATCGCAATATTATTGCGATAAAACGCAATATTTTTGGGATTAAACGCAATAAGTCGCAATATTATTGCGTTTAATCACAAAAGATTGCGTTTAATCGCAATATTTTGCGATTAAACGCAGAGTCTTTTGCGATTAAACGCAATGATTATTGCGATTAAACGCAAAGTTTTGCGATTAAACGCAATAATTATTGCGATTAAACGCAATAAAAAATATTTCTCTCTCTTAATTGGCCTCAACGGGCTTCCGTATAATACCAAGGATTACAAAAGATATATTTGAAGATCGTGTCGTCTGACCTTAAAACAAAATAATTTCGCAAAGGATCGATGACAAGCTGAAGGTAAGTTAATTTATAACTTTCAGTTTTGTTGAAAAAGGAACTGTCAATGATATGTTAAACAGACTGTAGTTTATTTTTGTCGTGGGGAATGGTACTTTATAAAGTTGCAAAGTTAAATTTTTAAGCTTTTCATTTTGGTAAAATCTTGCGATTTCAAATTGTCCATAAGTTCCTTCTAATATTGGAGTTTTATGAAGAGACTTACTTTTACATTCGACAGCTTACTTGGGCATTTAAACTTGCGTCATGTACGGAGGTACGGAATTGAAAAAAGAAAATAGAAAACATCTCAAAGGGTGAAAGTTATTGTATTTGGTAAAGAAGAAGGCGCATTTCGGTAGGAAAACTCGGCAAAAGTTAGTCAAGACTTGAAGGTAGGGTGTTGAGGGTAGGAATATTGCCGTTTCGTCCTAGACAACGTAATATGATGTTTGAAATAGCCCGTTATAATCTTTTTGTTCAATATTAAGATCAAGATCTTTCACAAAAGAGCTACCGTATATTTTCCTGTTGTAAAAGTAAGCCGTCAACTGTAAAAGTCAGTGTATTCACAAAAGTCCATTAAGATATACACATCTGATTTACCCACTTCTTGAATAATTTGTTGCAAACAGAAACAGATTCTGATTGCACACATAAGTACTCTAAAGTTGACATCAAGAAGATGCTCGAGTTTCTGATTGACAACATCTATGTGGTTTTTGGAGACCAGGTATTCCAACAGTCGATTTGAAAATTCCATGGGTACAAATTGCACTCCATTATTAGCAGACTTATTTTTATATTCATATGAAGCAGATTTTATGCAAAATCTTTTGTGTAAAAAGAAGAAAAACACAATCTGTGGCCTACAACTCGACATTATGATATATTTGCATATCCACTGCTCTCTTCCACTATGAACACGTAGTCATCAACTGCGTTCATAGGACTATAGACGCAACTGCTCCTACTATATGTGCAATTGCTCTATAACTCTCATGTAGAACAATCTCTAATACACTTAAGAAACGTGTTGAGAAGAGTATATATGAAATGTTTCATAAGAGGAATAAAAATAAGTTTTTAATAATATTCTTTGAAGAAAAGTAAATTCAGAATATTTAAAATTGCTGATTTATATCTTTAAAATTTCAGTTTTGGTGAATGTATTTAATTGTATAATAAAACTTTTTAAAATTTTTTAAAAAGAGAACTGCCATATTTTTATTTTTTCGTATCATGAATATTTGTGCAAAGAACAATAACTCTTCACACTTGGTTAATAACATTCAGAAAGAGAAAATTTCTTTAAAAAGCAGATCTATTTCAAGAATGATTTTAGCTATTAAAAATAAATAGAAAAATAAAAAAAAATTATAGAAAAGCATTCTGGAGTAATAATAATTATAAAAGCATTGTTATTTATCAGAGAAAAGGAGCATTAATCAGGTTTATTGATTTTAAAGCCGTATGTTTTTCTTGACTGAAGACAAGAAGCTGCGTCCTTATGTAAGTCGGGATTTCCTCTGATACTCTTGAAAAAAATCAAAGAATGCACATATAAGTAATAAACAACGATTATTCAGTGGACATGGCATTATGAATAGCAATAGCTCTGCTGGCATATGCAATGTTCACTGAATAACGTTGTTATTTCTTAAATATCGACGACGTATTGTTAATTGATTATGGTAATTCCATTCCTACATGTCGTAACGATATATCCTAGTGAGCTTGATATAAAATATGCCCAAAGTCCGACACTTCTGTTTCATACTTGGATATTTTACTTGAAAAAGACACCAATAGTAATTTATAAAGCAAGCTATATGATAAACGTGATGACTTTGACTTTTCTATAGTCAACTTCCCTTACTTATGCAGCAATATACTTTCATCACCTGCATACGGAGTATATATATCTCATTTGATTCGATACGCAAGAGCATGCTCTATAATGACTATTTCTAAAACGAGGTAAATTATTGATAAGCAAGCAAGCTGACGAAACAAGAATGTCAGCAGTCTCGTTTTAAGTCATCATGTCGTAAGTTCTATGTTCGATACAATGACCTTGTCTGTCAGCAAATACAGTTTATCATTGAGTCAAATGCTGACTGACGTTTTTCATACCAATTGTTAGTCCATTATTTATACACTGAATTTAGGTACCACGGATTTTTCCCGTTATTTCCTAATCATAACAAGGAGCACACAGCGGGTGTGACCGGTCGGCAAGGGATGCTCACTCCTCCATGGCACCTGATCCACCTCTGATGTTTCGGGGGGGGGGGGTCCATGTTTGCTTTTATTTTGTATTGTTTCATGGACTTTGTGATTGAATACTGTTTGATATCTCTATATCCTCCTTGCACAGTTTCTCCTGTTAATATCTTAGTAAAAAGTAAATCTTGGTTGAGCTTTTACTTGAACCCATCCTGTGTTTTTGTTGGAAAAGATCTAGATTTTATTTTGAAGTTTTGGAATCCAATATAGATATTGGCAGTTCAAAATCATTTTGGTTCTTTTGGGATCTTAAAAATATTCAAAGTTGTCAAATTATTTGAAGAATTTCTTCATATGAACGAAGATGTGGATTACAAACTTCTAAAATTCAATATATATAATAAGCCTCACGAACGAGGACAATGTTGTTTCATGCATTGTAAGCAGGGACGTGTATGTACTGAAAATGTATTTATTTGATTATTTTTACTTTTGGATTATTAAATACTGTAACAGAATGGTAGGTGGTTTTTATATTGCCTCTCCCTTTGGCCCCGCCCATCAATATTTAAGTGGAGCCAATCTCCAGTCCAAGTATGTTTTTCTTTTTTTTTGTTTTTCGTAAGCGGGGAACACAGAATCTCTAAATTAATTGGTTGACTTCGATAAGATGCGAAAAAACATGGCAAATTGTCACTTAAAAGAAAATGTGAGTGTGTAAATCTAAACTGTCAATTGCAAGATATAACAATTTTATAAAAATCATACTGTACTTCCATAAAATGCATGTAATAATCAAACTAAATCATTGAATTATTGATAATGTAAAAAGCATAAAGGAAACCTTATGGCCATTATCTGTTGGTCTCCAGGTGAAGATTCCACCACGAAAATGACTACTATGAGCAATCTCCATCATGTAAAACAAAATTACAGAAAAAATCCACCATCGATGCATTTTTGAGACGAATGAGTAGTAAATCTGAATTAAGTAGAATATTCTATCTTTATGTAAGCAATTGATTTGAACATTGATTTTGATAAGAATGTTTAAAGGTGCAGCGTGTTTGCTTTGTAAGCAATTTAAGATATGATAAAAAAGTAAAGTACCCATTGGTGATAAAGAAATATTTCAAGTTATTAAACGTGAATGATAAAGGTTCACCCAAACAACTTAATAAAATCCTGAATAAAAATTATCGAAAAAAAAAATCTTTGTATTTGTAAAATATAACCCAATTGCGTACTTTTAGTGAAAACTATCATTAAAAAAATATGTTTTTCAATGATTGGCAAGTTGGACGTCGGTAGCGTCTGGAAAGTTGTTTTCTCTGTTTATTTTTTTTCAAATGTTAAGGCTTGATATACATGTAAAAAGTACATTGCAAATGGCGGATTTTAAAGGAGTCTTGTCTTTAAACATGTAATGCTTTCATTAGCAGCCATTCAAAGACACTTAACGTCCAGCTTGCCCTTCACTGATACACATACACTGTATATTATATCTGCAATGATGGTTTTAACTAAAAGTACAGAATTTAGCAGGTGCATTTTTTTTAAATATGCGAAATTTTGATAAATTTTTCTCGATAAATATTTATATTTAAAAATTTGTTTTCAAATAATTTTTTTATCTGTTCAACAATGATATACATTAAAATATATTTTATAAAATGTATAAGTTTTAATAATATACCACAGATTGTTTTGGACCTTTTGTAAAAATAAATTTTTAGACATGTTGATCTTTAATGAAAACTTTATGCTAGGGTCTATGAATATGTTGTATATTATTGTGCTTCCTGTCGGCTTGTCTCTATAAAACCCATACCCTACTATTCTCGCATAGTGGTCTTAGGATTTATAAAGCGTAAACATACCATGCCGAAATAGTGCACGGCTTTATTTACTGAATAAAATTCTTCCATGCACACGCCTAGGATCGTACTCAGGACCATTAGTTTGTCAGTCCGATGCCTTATCGATTACACCACAGAGACGATCACTGAGTGGTACAATTTTATTAAATATTTAAACTAAATTTATACAATTGACACAAGAAGGAGAAAATAGACAAATATTATTTGAAAACAGTTATATTATTCTTAGGAACTTTAGATTAATGTGTACAACAAACTTTCAAACTAATTGTATACAGATCGTTAGATGAACTGATTTTATAGGATCATTAAAACGCTTTTATATATATGACGGTTGATTGAAGGATGGAAAAGAAAATTATCAGTGAGAATCGACGTCTGCAAACAAAATAAGGCTTGCTTAGTTACTAACAAAACAGAAAACAAAGATGAGTTGCTTTGGGACAGAAAATATCGACTTATTTAGAGAAAATACTAGTAACGAAAATAACTAAGCATGCAAACAATTTTAGCATGAATATTTTGAATGATTTCTTGCAAGTGCGCTGTGCCACGGTAAGAACCGATATTTTCAAGAAAAAGTCAAATAGATTGCAGCATAAATAATTACAACAGTCAGCATAATAATAATAGTGTTGCATTATGCATGTACTATGCCTAAATAGTAGGCAAGGTTTGACACATAGTGCACTCGCCTCCGGCTCGTGCACCATGTGTCTAACCTTGCCTACTTTTTAGACATAGTACATGCATAATGCAACACTAACTATAATATAAATATTATTTATGAAGGGTATGGCGATTACGAACAGTATTCAATATCAAAGTCCATCAAACAATACAAAATAGAAGCAGAGCAAACAAGGACTTCCGAAACATCAGAGGTGGGATCAGGTGCCATGGAGGAGTGAGCATCCCCTGCTGACCGGTCACACCCGCCATGTGCTCCTTGACAGGATCAGGTTTTAACGGAAAAATCTGTTGTCAATACATTGCATAAATAATGGACTAACAATATGTATGAAAAACGTCAGTCAATGATAAATTGTATTTGCTAAAGAGGTCATTGTTTCGACCGTAAAACTTACGAAATGTTGACTTTAAATGAGTCTGCTGATATTTTTGTTTAATAAACTTGCTTGTCAATAATTTATCTCGTTTTAGAATTTGTTTATACGTAGAGCATGCTCAACTGAGATATATATACTCCGTATGCAGGTGATGGAGGTATATTGCTGCCTATGTGAGGGAAGTTGACTATAGAAAAGTTAAAATCATCACGTTTATCATAAAGCTTGGTTGTAAGATTGACATTAACGTCTTTTTCAAGTAAAATATCCCATTATGAAACAGATGTGTCAGACTTTGAGATATCTTTTATCTCAAGCTCACTGGGATATATCGTATCGACGGAGGAATGAAAATAACTATTGTTAATTGACGTCATCCATATATCTAAAAGTCGAGTTAAAGGCCATAGCAAGTGTTTTCTTCTTTAAAGTATAAGATTTTGCAAAAATTATGCCTCATATGAATATGAAAATAAGTCTTCTTATAACGGAGAGTAATTGGTGTAGCCATTGGAATTCCAATAAGTTGTTGGAATACCTGGTTTCCAAAAACCATATAAATATTTTCAATTTGAAACTTAAGCATCAAGCATACTTTGAAGACAAAAGTTGTAAATAAAAAATATCTTCTTGTATCCGACTGAATAGTACGTGCACAACAATTTTCTTGAAATAATTACTTTTAATAAATCAACCTTTTCTGCATTCAAGCACACTATTTTTTTTTTCAATTTTACATTTTTATTTAGTTTATCTGGTTTGTGCGTAAGTAACAATAACATGTTTTTGAAGAAAAATTCATCACGAATAATATGTAATAGTTTCATACCATTTGATTCCTGTATATCCTTACTAATCCTTATACTTCACCACACGCGCAAAGACAACTGCATTTCAGGAACAAATATCAAATTCAAACTTGTTTGACAATATGTTTGACAATATGACGCATCTCTTCATAAACAGACTTTTCCCAAAGGATTTGGAATTTTTTGTAATACTCATAAATGAATACACTTTCAGAAAATTACAAATATAAATAAATACATGTAATTCTTTTTATTTCATTAAAATTAAGAATTATTTATGATACATAAATATTTAAATACATAAATTTATACATAGCAACGTGTTCGAGGTCCACATTTCGTGCTATACATGCATGCGTATAGTTTTCACAAAGAAAACAGCATGATAAGAGAGGGAAGCCCGGTAGGCCTGCTACATTGACAAAGTCGACCAAAAACGAAAAACAAAACCAAAAATAGGGCTTGAAATTAAAAAGCAACTTTCCTGACAAAAATTTGATTGATTGATTGTATGTTGTTTAACGTCCCTCTTAAGAATTTTTCACTCATATTGAGACGCCACCACTTGCAGTTGGAGGGCTACAAATTTTATCCTATGCTCGGCACTTAGGGCCTTTGAGCAGTGAGGGATCTTTTTCGTGCCAGCACCTACTGCGACACGGGGCCTCGGTTTTTACAGTCTTATCCGAAGAACCGGTCTCCACGTCCCGCGTTGGGATTCGAACCCGTGATGTTAGAATTGACTTCTCACTTTGCGACTCTAGAACAGACGCTCTAACCACTGCGCACCGCGGGCGGCGCTGGCAGAAATTTATTTGGGAGATTAATATAATCATTGAATGAAGAAGAAACGGGATATCGGTGACATTCACGTGGGGCTCGCGAAGGTTTGTTGATGCATGCTTTCATTTCTCGTATCTCCATGGCTTTCAAAGAAAAAAAATCTGTGAAAACTGAACATAAAATTGCACTTATGACATATAAAAGTAATGCCATTTAAAGTGCAAATTGTATTGGAAATGCAGAAAGATATTTTGTTTGACATTTTGCCGCGTTGACGTATGATTTGGTGGATTTTCCTTCCCTGCACCCCAATACACACAGCGTCAACATTTGCACTTAATCATATTAAATTCGTCTGTGTGCAGACGGAAATGCTAACTATTATTAATTTACCGAAGATATAAGATATTTTGATTCTGAGAAAAGCTTTTACCTAATATTATACTATAATTGTAAACCCTTCATTGTATACACGTGCTTTTTTAGAATTCACGTGGTACAAGTAAACAGATCTAAGTTGTACGATCCTTGATTTTCCAGCAGATTCTAATTACGTTAATTTTGTATGAGGTGAGAATATTAATTTTTCTCAAAATGCTTACTTCAACTTTTTACCTTACTCCTTAATGATATACATTGTATTTGGAAAATTTGAATGAAAAAGCAAGCACTTTGCAGCCGTTTTGCCGCTTTAATGAAAACAGTAACTTTGCATTTAACAAAAATTACTTCCATATGTTGTTTTAAAAAGTTCAAAATAGAAATTATACTTTCAATACTTGTCACTGTATATAATTTTTAGAATTTTTTATATAATTAAACAAATTGGGATTTTGTCTGACGCATGTTCGCTTATTAAACACTTTGTCAACAACACTGGACTTCCATAAACCACTGCGTCCATACAAAGTTCATCGACTGTCCAAACCACCAGACAAACATGTCTATCCCACAGTTAGACTTTCCTTTTATTGACACTGATTCACGTCTTTTTTTAAGGATCTTATCTCCATTTTTTCTGAAGCCACAAGAATTTCACTATCAAAGTCGAACTGAGTGCGTTTCCCTTCAGATTTCACCTTTAGAGTAGAGTTTTCTTAACGTTTCTTAGCAATGACTCCGACTGACCAGAAAGGTTTTGAAACAGACTGCAAAACTCCTGTAACATATGGTGGAATATTTCTGCCCCTTTTGTGCAAGTTATTTTTCAATCAAATATGTCAACATGCAAGATAAATATGTTGACATGCAACAAAGCTATGTCAACATGCAGCATAAATATGTTGACATGCAAGAAAATTATTATTATTGAATATTGTTTAACTATTTCACTGATATGGAGACGTCACCATTGCCGGTGAAGGGCTGCAAATTTAGGCCTATGCTCGGCACTTACGGCCCTTGAGCAGGGAGGGATCTTTATCGTGCCACACCTGCTGTGACACGGGGCCTCGGTTTATAGGTCTCATCCGAAGGACCGCCCCATTTAATCGCCTTTTACGACAGGCAAGGGGGTACTGAGGACCTATTCTAACCCGGATCCCCACGGGGCTCATTCGGAAAGAAAATTGCAATAAAATTAAAATAATAAAAAATCTTCATAAATCTCAAATATTGCCCACATGTGACAACCAACATGCTAAATGCTACTTATATATGTTAACATGCAAGATAATTATGTTGACATGCAACTTATTTATGTCGACATGCAACTTATATATGTTAACATGCAACTTATTTATGTTAACATGCAACTTATTTATGTCGACATGCAACTTTGTTGTGTTGTCATGCGAGATAAATATGTTTACATGCAACTTATAAGTTGCATTTTGACATAAATATGTCGCATGTTTACATATATAAGTTGCATGTCAACATATTTATCTCGCGTGTCAACATAGCTAAGTTGCATGCCAACATAAATAAGTTGCATGTTGACATAAATATGTTGCATGTTTACATAAATATACGGAAACGTATAACCGCCTCGTGTTGTTGTTTTAGAACACGATTTGATGATATAAAAATGTTGCCAAATACAATTACTTCAAGGTTTGGTGATTTAATCATGACAACAATCTCTGATGAATAATACTTTTCTGAAATGTTTTGGACGACTTATACCCTTTGATATATCCAAGGCGAATTTCTAAATGTCGCACTAAAATAATGTGTAAACATTATGTCGCTTAAATTAGATATCGCAGAAATTAGTGCAATATACTATATGTGAAGATTTCGCTTAGACGTCTCGATTTGATCAAAGATTTGAACAACATGTAACATAAAATGTATGCAAGATACAATATTTTATCAGTCCAATTTGGGCCCCTGAAAGAGCAAAAAAGATTTACAAACAAAAGGAGGAGGAAGATCCAATTTATTGAACATTCATGATAATGAGTGCAATTAATAAAAAAATGCATGTAAGAGATATACTCAATATACATAAGTGAATTGTATATGTTATAATAAAACCATAGTAAAAAGCAAGAAACTGGGAAAAAAAGTACATTATACTAGCAAGTGATCTAAGGATGCCAGAGTCTTCATTAGTCATGAGCCAATAAAATTGCATTGAATTGATGTCTGATTTAAATAAAATAATTCAAATATTTATAGTATCCTTGCAGGTTCTTCCCTAAAATCATGTTCTTAGATTGGAGAACATACGCAGAAATATATGCATCAAATATTTTCGTCTGATGTGATGTCATGCATTATTAAATATGACCTCAAACTATTAAAAATTCAAAATTGAAAGAGAAAATTGTATATTTTCTTTGATAATTCAATTGGAAAAAATTGATCGTACGTCTGCACATACTCTTATGTCTTTTTTAACATGATGTGAAGATTGATAAAATGAACGAAATGATTTGCATTTTGTCCTCTTTCTTTCTAGAGATAACACACAAGCTCATTATAGTTAGTGCTGTAACAGGCACACCCCCTCCTTTTCCTCTCAATCGTGCTTTGATTTATTTGATAAATTAAGATTTATGTTATAATTTATACAAACATATATTATGAAGTTGTTCTTTGAGTACATTTAAAAAGCAAATATATAAACAATATATAAACAATTATAACACTGTAAAAACTGCTAATTTATTTTTAATTAATTCTGAGAAAAAAAATCATTGCGACAGTGCTAAATTTTAGATTTTTTAAAAAATTAAATCAATTTCGGAGAATGAAAATCAGGCCCGTAGCTACGGTTTTCAAAGAGAGGCTCGGGTCCTTAAAAAAGCACACACTCATCGATTTAATACAATAGTGATTATTAATAAAACATTAATAAATCTGATGTTACAAGACGTTCTAATTTTGTTGAATTTTGCTCTTTGATTTAATCGAGTCGTCTAAGCGAAATCTTCATATATGTTATATTGCACTAATTTCTGCGATATTTAATTTTAGCGACATACTTTTTACACAATATTTTAGTGCAACATTTAGGAATTCAACTTGGATTTATCAAAGTGTATAAGTCGTCTAAAATATATCAGAAAGGTATTATTAATCAGAGATTGTTGTCATAATTAATTCGCAAAACCTTGAAGTAATTGTATTTGACAACATTTTTACATGACATATAGATAAGCAGTCAAGGTGACCAGACGTGTTTTTTACAGCTCCTGAAGATCTTATCTCTACTTAGCTTAACAATGGAATAATAATGAGTTTGAGTGATAATTCTAATCTTTTCAAGTCACTTTTGGACTCATTTACCGGATTTTCAAGATCAATTATTTTAACTAATGATCTGCCAACGGAATCTGTGGGACTTAGTGTAAATGATGTGCCAAATTTCTTGCAAGTACAGGAAAACCAGGAAAGTGTTACAATTACTTTCAATGGCGACAAGTACCCCATCATTTTAGATCTCTTAGAGAAGAAACTTTTATTATTTAAAGACAGTAATGAAAGGCGACATGGATCTATTTATAAATCACAGGATAAAACTGTCACTGTTACCATCTACGAGACAACAAGCTCTCTACATATCCAAGGGGAATCGTATTTTTCTTGGTATCAGGAGTTCCTCACGGATTTGAATAAATTGGATCTAAATTTGGAAACAAATTGTAAGACTTTAGATGCAACATCTCCTCAGTGCACCTCCACCCCTAAGGGTAAGACATCACAGAATTGTCATCAGTGTATAAGCAGTGCCAAACTTATTCAGGAATTGTCTGATACCGTCAAGCTGTTGTCACAAGAAGTAAGTGACCTAAAACAGCAACTAAATGGGTCAAAAAATGTCACCTCGCTTGTTTCAAGAGCTACCCAAACAACTCCTAATAGGACAAAACAAAAGGAGACATCAACAGACGGACTCCTTCACATTCCAGCTGGTGTATCTAGGCATACCCAATGCACCCTTAAAGCTCCGACAATATCCAATAGTACATGTACCATGACAGATGCCAGTGAAGCTCATACTATGAGTTTTCCTACCTTGCCAGATTCAAACACCAAACATGGAACAAATCAACCTAGAAAGATTCCAACGGATAAATCTGTCCTCATCATAGGAAGTTCAATACTACAAAGGATCCGCACCAGAGGATTGAGTTCAACTGTGCAGGTCAACACAAATCGCGGGGCAAACATCTCCCATATACGGTCCAAGCTCTCAAAAATGGATGTTTCTTCATATCGTAGTGTAATCATCTTGGCTGGTGGAAATGATGCATCTAGACGACGAGACCCAGAGGCAATTGAAAATGATTTCGCAGAAGTAATCACAGATCTCAAAAATCGGAATTCTAGTATAAGTGTATTTATCTCGGAAGTATTACCAAGGCGTGATACAAACACCAGTGAAGTTAATGGAATTATTAAAAGTGTATGTGAAATGTATGGTGGTACAGTGATTCCAACTTCTAAATTCTTTGGTCGTGGAATTCCCAAACAAGGGTATTACTGGAAAGACAACATTCATCTGTCAGACAGAGGTACAGCAGAATTGCTAAAAATATTCCACCAATACGTGAGTATCCTCAAAGTCGGAAACGTACATACGAATGGTGAAGAATCGGAAGTACTTGGCAGTACTTCCTTCCGCCGTCCTGCCTTCTGTTATTTCTGCGGGGAAAGTGGACACATATCCCGACACTGCAGACATGGAAGAAAGTTGGACTGCTGGAATTGTGGGGAACTAGGTCATAAAACCAAGCTTTGTCCGAATGGACACTAGGAAACTGGCAACGAATGTGTAGCCGACCATAGTTCCCAAACAATTTCTTTTGACAACAATGTTTATTCGACTCTTAGTAGATTATGTTCAGAATGTAATAAGATCCACTGTTCATGCAAACAATGTGAATACTTTTCTCTAGATTTTGTAACAAATTCAAACAATTTAATTACTTCACCAAATACTTCTAAATTCTCAAAACCAGACAAGAATACTCATACATTTCATACCAAAAAAGTTTCACAATCTGCTAATCATACTATATCTAAAAATAAGAATATACATGTACCACATGTACCGAGCAATAATGGGTTTGGTTTGGTGAAAAAGGGTCTAAGATTTGGAAATCTAAACATATGCCACTTATTGCCTAAAATTGAAGAAATTAAACTATTACTTCATGACAAACAAACTGTAAATATTTTAGGACTTTGTGAAACCTTCTTGAATGATCAAGTCAGTGATTCTGAATTGTATATTGAGGGTTTTGATATGGAAAGAAAAGATCGCATTTTGAGAGCAGGTGGTGGAATTATTGTCTACATTTCTAATAATATAAGATATAAACGTAGGCCTGATTTTGAAATCAGTAATATTGAAACAATTTGGCTGGAATTAAAGATTAAAAATTCAAAACCAATTTATTACTGTTCAGCATATCGTCCACCATCTGCTCCCTCCTGCTGGGCAGAGGACCTGGCTAGAGAGATTAACCGTGCCTCCTGCTGTGACGATGCAGAAATTATCTTAACAGGTGACTTTAATGTAGACTTATTCAAAGACCCCCCACAAAGTTGGACATATGCTATGGAAGAGTATGGTTTTTCACAATTAATTACAGCACCAACCAGAGTAACTAATACCTCAAGTACCCTAATAGATCACTTTTACACCAATAAACCAGATAACATGTGTGAAGTAAATATACCTTTTATAGCCATCTCTGATCACTACCCAATATGTGCCACTAGAAAAACAAAATGCATGCCGCAAAAAGGAAAACACATAGAAATTCAGTATAGAGACTTCAAAAAGTTTGATGAAAATAAATTCCTCCAAGACTTAAAACATGTAGAATTTAACAATCTCCTCCAGATGCATGACCCTAATGAAATACTAACTGAATTCTATGAATTATTCAATAGCGTACTTGACCAGCATGCACAGGTTAAAACAAAACGAGTAAAGAGTGAAATCCGTCCTAAATGGATGACACAAGAAATAAACAATGCTAGACATTTACGGGACTCTTACCACAAAGAAGGAGACATGGAGAACTATAGAATTTATCGAAACAAAGTTAGCGTTCTTATAAACAAATCAAAATCTTCTTACTATAAAACAGCTATTGAACAGAGTTCAAATCCCAAAGAAATGTGGAACTATCTTAATCAATTAACATGTAATCTTAAGAATACAACTCCATCTCATGTGTCTTCTAATGGGGAAATTGTTGATAATTTACAGGATATTGCAAATACTTTTAATAACCACTTTACGGATGTCTCTAACAAGCTTCTTTTGGAAATGCCAAAACATGATTATGATCCTAATATATTATGTAATTTTGTTAGGTCTAAGCTTGATGAGGAAACCTTGTTTAGTATTCATCAAATTGAGGAAAGTGAAGTTTTTAACATGTTAAATTCTCTAAATATCAATAAATCAGCTGGCATTGACTTTATTGGGCCGCGTCTTCTGAAAGTCACATCTAAATATATATGTAAACCTATAACTCATCTTATTAACGCTAGCATAGTAAGTGGTATTTTCCCGACAAATTTAAAACAAGCCAAAGTAACACCTATTTTTAAGAAAGGTGACAAAGCTGACCCGAATAATTATCGTCCTATTTCTATTCTACCAACTATATCTAAATTGATAGAAAAACATGTTGCTAAGCTAATACAAAATTTCACTAATGAATTTGATCTACTAACACAATCCCAGTCGGGGTTTAGGGAACTCCATTCCTGTCAAACTTCACTTACAAAACTAACAGAAAGTTGGCTTACTGCAATGGATCGTGGTGAACTAATCGGTATTACATTTATAGATTTTAGTAAAGCATTTGATTTAGTGAATCATGATATTCTTCTAGAGAAATTAACCCATTACAAATTTGACCAAACAGCTATAAAGTGGTTTAAATCATATCTTTACGATAGGACCCAGTGTGTTAAATTTGGATCATGTGTCTCCAATATTCTACCCGTCACAGCAGGAGTGCCACAAGGGTCAATTCTGGGCCCACTTTTATTTTTATTGTACATAAATGACCTTCCATTACATGTAAACAATTCTAATATTGATATGTTTGCTGATGATGTAACTCTGTATTCTAATAATAATAATGCAAGATGTTTAGAAAATACACTAAATTCAGATCTTTGTGAGATTGAGAAATGGTGTGCTCAAAATCAAATGGTTTTAAATGTAGATAAAACAAAATGTATGTTAATGGGAACACAGCAAAGAAAATCAAAATTAGATAATCCAAATTTACAACTTTATGCCTCAGACAAAACAATTGAAATGGTTGAAACTGACAAAATTCTTGGTGTACATATTGATGATAAGTTACAGTATGCAAATCATATTGATTCGGTTTGTAAAACGGTAAATTATAAGTTATTTACTCTTCGAAGGATTAAGAAATTTCTCCCTCTACATACCAGAAAACTATATTACAATGCTTATATTTTACCATCTATTAACTATTGTTTGACTATCTGGGGTAATGCCCCCAAGAAGGACATGGACAGACTATTTAAATTACAGAAAAGGGCAGCAAGGATTATTCTTGACGCAAGTCCTGATTCTTCATCTAAACCACTGTTTGAGAAACTTGGATGGTTAACAGTTTATGAGCTAGTTGATCAATACAAATACATATTATTATACAAAATTTTCAGTGGAACGACTCCCCAATATCTTTGTAATTTATTTGAATTTCATTCTTCATCTTCTTATAACCTTCGATCTGAAAGTAATTCTGATCTAAGATTGCCAAAATTTCGTACAAACTTATTCAAGACATCTTTTCAGTATTCAGGTGTACATCTATGGAATAAACTTCCCCAACACATTAGACTCTCTCAATCTCTACGAACATTTAAGCGTAATATAGAAAATTATATCATCAGCTGCCGGACAATTATTTGAGCACGATAAGGTTCCGATATTGTATATTGTATTTTGATCGTTAATTAACTATACATGGACACTATATTCATAATCTTGTGATTGTAATTCCTTAAACATATTACTATTATATATGATGAATTGTATTCTGTATATTTTTGTATTTGACATATATAGAAGGCCCTGGGGAAGAATAGTGCATGCACTAACCAGGTTACCTTCTTTAAATAAAGTATTTATTATTATTATTATTATTATTATTATTATTATCACAATACCGTGTTCTAATACAACAACACGAGGCGGTTATACGTTTCCGTATAAATAAGTTGCTTGTCGAGATATTTATCTTGCATGTCAACATGACTAAGTTGCATGTCAGCATAAATAAGTTGCATGTCAATATATTTATCTTGAACGTAAACATAAATAAGAAACATCTAGCATGTTGGATGTCACATGTGGGCGATATTTGAGATTTTTGAAGATTTTTTTATAATACTTATTTGATTGCAATTTTTTTTGCATGTCAACATATTTATGCTGCATGTTGACATAGCTTTTTTGCATGTCAACATATTTATCTTGCATGTCGACATATTTGATAGAAAAATAACTTGCACAAAAGGGGCAGAAATATGCCACCATAGTAACAGGCTTTGACAAGTCCGAAATATCCAAGGGAGGATTACCGGCAATTTCCTTTGTAACTTTGTTATGTTCATTGAATTCTAAGAATATGTCATCCACGGAATCGCCGAAGTTAGCAGAAAATGATAAGAGACGAAAACGTGTAGACTGAACGAAACAGAGCCTTCAAATGGCTTCCCCTATATAAAATTTCTTTCATGGTCACTAATATTCCGTGCTATGAATATTTATGTCACCTGTCAAGGTGACCGTCCTAACAGCCAATAAATGACGAGAATAAACAAACACGTGTTTGAGTTATAAGTAATGGTTATCAGACGAAAACTGTCCATTATGTCAGATATTAGACGACCCGAGGCGCGTTAGCGCCGAGGTGAGTCTAATATCTGACATAATGGTCAGTTTGAGGCTTATAACTTACTTAAAACATTTCACCATTGTCGAACACTTCCATTGTTAACTTATTGGACAGCCACAGGTAAGGTTTCGTTCTGCTTGGATGACTACCTGGCACTGTTCATCAAGTTAGGCCAAAGAAAACCAGTTTTGGTTTTTCTTCTGATTTTATTAATAGTAGGAATCATCGAGAGGTGTTTTATATCGATAAATATGAACATTAACTTTGTTTAGTCTTATTTGTCCGCATTGCGACATTTTTGATCTATACTACGCATGCGTAAAAGTCAGTTCTACTAAATTCTTGACAATTTCTTCATTTTACAACGCAACGACCACGGATGACGACGCGCGTTTTGATTTTGAAAAAATACCTTCAGAATCGGGTGTTTTTACGATGCCATTTATCGATTACACCAAGATGCCTCAGTTCAAGTGTTTACTATGAAATCCGGATACATATTCTTGTTTCGGAGTTTCCCGTTAACAGGTAATTTTTGTAAAGCAATAGGATTTGAAGGATTTTACTCCTACAACTGTTTAAGCATTTTCTTTGAAATTGGGAGATTATTTCTGATGTATTATTTTTTAAATGCAATACATGTTCTTTCTCTTTTGTGTGCAGGTTTCGAACTCGGAAGGATTTTACCCCAGTCACTCCTTAAAACAACGACAGGCACTCGCTCAAACGACGCAGGACTAGGTGGACAAATGGTTATAAATCACTGAACGAAATTACAGATTCTGTTAGAATTTCGTGAGAGGAATTTTGTGCTTAATGCGGAAAAATGGATATTTCAATAAACAAAAAGACCAAGGTTGTGTGTAAGAAAACGCATTCTTCTCATTTATTCTTTGTGGCCATTGGATTCTATATTATGTTCCGTGAATCAAGCATTTGGAAATGAATCTATTATATAGCAATGAAAGGTGAATTCAGGAACTTTATGATCGGACAACGGATGCGCGTCTACAATAATGAATCTGAGACATTACAATTCACTGGATAATTGTGCCATTTTCAATGGGATTTTTTGTGAAATATTAACGTTTAACGCTACTAATTTCCTACATTGTTCATATTAAATTGTTTGATTTGTCATTGCCTTTTAAGTACTGTTTACTTATTTGCCTCGCTCTTTGTTCTCATTTAACGTTACCTGTACCTGTCCAATAAGTTAAAACTTATTGGACACCTACAGGTAACTTATTGGACGGGGTGCAGGACAATAACAAATTTATTGAACCAGGTTTAACAAAAGATGACGTCACAGAAATGTTTTAATAATACATACATACTGTATAGTGGGAAATAACTCTCGGTGTTAATATTCGCTATATTCACGGTGTTAATAAATCCGTGAATTCAAGAAACAGTGAATATTTTTTAATAATTTCCATGTTTTATTTGGAAATTTAAGAAGAGACTTCGATAGGATTATATACATGAACGTGCTGTACATGAAATGGTCATTTCAGTAATTAGCAGTAGTATCATATATTAATAATTTCAATTATAACGCTTTGAAATTCATTTGATTCAAATTCATCGGAAAATAATAACGTGTATTTGTTACCTGCATTATCGTGCATGTTAGTTTTTATCGACATTTTGGTTTTAAAATATCATTAAAATAATTATCGAACTAAATAAGATGTGGAAAGATATTTTTGTCGTCCTTCATTATCACATTTATTACCGTCCAGTGGTTTTTCTCCGCGTTGTTTTGAAGATCTTGGGGTGTACATGCACTCATCGTAATAGCATATAGGAAAGTAATTTGACGTAATTAGTAATGGACTTGTTTTAATTATGTCAACTATTTATATTAAATCTAATTATTTTATATTAATCCACCCTGTTGTTCGTGAGATAAAGACATAATGCTGATTAAACGGATATAGACAAGGGAAGTAGCTTTTATTATATTCCAAATTCCGCGAATTCAAGAAACCGTGATCGTGTCAGATAAGAGAAAAACGTGAAAATTACAACCCTTAAATTAGAGAAATTAATTCCCTATACAGTATATATGTTGTATGTTAGGTTGGCAGATTATTTCTGTTACATGTATTCAGTAGACATTCATTTTATTTCATTGCATACGGCACAGAGTACATCGGGGTCCAAGGGCTAAGTACCTGAAACGTAGATTGGTCATTTTGTGCCTAGGACCGGAGTATGCGGAGGGGCTGCGGTCGAACTACGTATACGTTCTTACAGACTAATGGGCAAGCCTTAGAGTCCGTCTTCGGTAAAAAACAACCTGAAAGCACGAATTGCCGATTCATCTCCTGTAGGGTGGAAGAGAGTAAATGAGTATCAGTCTAGAGAAATTGCCGACAACTCTGACGATGAGAAGAAAATCAGAGGCGCAGGAAATCGAACCCTTAGGTGATAAAGACAACAAACTTTTCCATCCGTATGATTCCTACAGAGCGTCTATATACTTAGTAATATACAATTTAGCAGCACCCCTTTCGTTGCAAACTCGCAAGGCGTCAACCATAGCCCAGCGACGCCTCCTTAGCTACTTTTCCATGGGACACTGGAAAATCAACTGCCCCCAAAACAAATCACAAAATCAATGATAAGGATACAGGTTATACAAGCTTTTCTACTCTTCCTGGATCAGTGAAATCCCTTCAGAAAAATATTTCCGAAAATGTCATTGATAAAGCAAAATTTCAAAAGAAGAAAATGGCACAAACTTTTTTATTTTGAAAATTATTTAATCTGGATATGAGCTTCCTCCGTCTATGTGTTTTCAAAATAATAAGTCTGTCTTTAACAACGTTGCATTTTTTACTTGAGAAATATAAGATTCAATGGAAAAAACGTATCGTATAAGTTCCTTTTCAGCCATTAGAGCGAACACCATAGAGTGTAACCGAAAATAAAATAAAAAAGAAGTTGATCCTTGATTTCAGTAGTCTAAATCAATATGTAAAGTATGATAAAATGAAAGAGCTTAGCCCACAAAGGGTAAAAAATGCCTCATCTAAAATTTTAATGAAATCTTCAAAACAGATAGTGTAGACTTCAAGATTTTTTTTTATATCTATTGAGAGAAAATGACATTATAATTGTTTTATAGTAAGATGGTGCTTTGGCGTTTGAGAGCCAGTGTTTTTTTTAGAATCTCAAATTATTCAGAGAAAGTTGTAAAAAGCTGGTCTAGTGGTCAATGTTGAAAAACACATTTTATGTGACTCAAGTCATCACCTGCATACGGAGTCTATGTACCTTAGTTGAGCGTGCTCTGCATGCTCTACGTATGAACAATTTCTACAACGAGGTAAATTATTGACAAACAAATTAACAAAACACAAATGTCAGCAGTCTTGTTTAAAGTATTATCGTTTCATAAGTACTACAGTCGATATATTTACCTTGCAAATACAATTTATCATTGCAAATACAATTTATCATTGAGAAAAATGCTGACTGACTTTTTCATACTACTTGTTTGTCCATTTTCATCTTTCATCAGCTCCAGTCATTTTTAACAAACGTTTAAAACCCGTCATTAAAAAACTTGATAAAAAGTGGCATTATGATTGTATTATAGGTAGATGATGCTTTGGCCTTTGCATCAGTTTAGAGCCAAATTTATGTTTTAATTTACTTGAAAATTGGTGGCGTGCTTGCTTTCATTATTTGCAAATACATGTTTTCTTCTTTTGCATCTTTTTTAGCATGAACAATAATTTAAGTTCTTTTTCATATGTACATTGCAATTTCTCAGACAAAATATTATAAACGATCACAGAAAATGCGCAGATAAATCACATTTGATTAAAATCTTTTCTATTCACTTTTAGGTACTTATAATTACGACATTATCATCCATGTGTATTCCATCAGTCCATGCACATATGAATTTAATGACGTTTTTGATTACATGCAAATCTTCAAAAGTATTTTGAATATATTATTACAAATGATGAGCGCTCTTCTGAAATACAAATGTGATTCAAATTAATTTGAATTTTTATCACGATAATAGCTGTTTTCTCTTGTGAAGAAAAACGACAATTTAATGTATCAATTTTAAAACAATCTGATCAATGATATAATTTCATTTCTTGTAAAAGCAAGGACTTTAAAGAGTAAATACACATGAAATATTTATCTTTGAATGTTGAGTAACGATGGAGTTGTCATATATATACTCCCATTATTGTTCCATTGCTCACTCTTTTTTTATTTTTAACCTTTACAAGCTGTTCTTAAGATAAATCATGTTTAGTGTCCATTTTGCAGTTGTATGTAGAATACTTTTAATGTCCAAGAAAATTTCCGAAATAAATATTGTGAAGAACAGTTATTGCTGAAACAAAGCTGATTTAACAAAAAAAAAAATTTATGTGACATTGTATTTTGTGCTGAACGTGATGCTTGAAAACATACCTTAGTCTATTTTGTCACTTTATGTAAGATTTGTTATTTTATTTCTTTGTGTATTGAGGGAAACATGCAAATAGAAATGCTTTAAAATCTGTGTTTTAATTAGTGTAAGATGCCTGTTTGTCACTGAATCCAATGACGCAATCTTAAATCCTGTATTTCTATTATGTGGAACGGTACTTTGAATGAGACCGTATAACATTTATACAAAGGCCCCGTGTCGCAGTAGGTGCTGGCACGAAAAGACCACCCCCCCCCCACCCGCTCAAAGGCCCTAAGTGCCGAGTAAAGGAAAACGTTTGCAGCTCTCAATCGGAAAGTGGTGGCGTCTCCATTTTATCCGTATGCATGAAAAATTTTCGAGAGGGACGATAAACAATATACAATCGATCAATCTATTATGTGCATGGATGGAAAAAAAGATGTAGAAAAAAATTAAACATGTACCTGTATTGTTGATTTATTTTTGTACAATTTGCTGGTGTATCAGAGAAATGTTTATGAAAACAAGAGGCCCGTTGGGTTAACGTGTTACCTAAAATCTGATTAATAAAAATTATTCATGTAAATATTTATAAAAATTGAAACAGACATGTTAAATTTTTTATGTATTTCTTTCAGGAATTAGCTTAATAAAATGTAAAGAAAAATTTAAACATAAAATGTATGAAACAGAAGCTGGATTCAGCAAATTAGTATTTTATATTTGCATATCCATTGCTCTCTCCCACTATAAACCTGCAGTCAGCAACTGCGTTCATAGGACTATAGACGCAACTGCTTCTGCTATGAGTGCAATTGCTCTAGCTCACTCGTGTAGAACAAGTTCGACTACACAGATATACAATGTTGAGAAGTATATATAAGAAGTGTTTCGTAAAAGCACTAAAAATAAGTCTTTAATAATATTTGTTGGAAAAAAAGGAATTCAGAACAATTTAAAATTGCTGTTTGATATTTTTAAAAATTTAATTTTGGTCAATGTATTTAATTGTTATATAAAACTTTTGAAAGAGATCTAGATCTATATCTTTTTCAAGAAAAAAAAAATAAGAAAAAATACCCCCCCCCCCCAAAAAAAAACAAAAATCACAGAAAAGCGTATTGGAGTAATAATCATTATAAAAGCATTCTCATTTTTATCATAGTGTTAAATTACTTATTTTTGTCAGATGATTTCAATAACGTTGATCGATGACGTCACGGCTGCATCAAAACAAAAATTAAGAGAATGTTATGACGGCGCTGCTTCTATCCAGATAACTGTGTTTGAGAGGGAAATACTTTATAAATTGTGATTTATTAGAGAAAAGGAGTATTGATCAGGTGTACTGATTTTAAAACTGTATGGTTTTCTTTACTGAAGACAGGAGAAGCTGCGCCCTTGAGTAAGTCAGGATTTCCTCTGATATTCTTGAAAACATCAAAGAATGCAAATATAAGTAATAAACAACGATTATTTAGTGAGCATGGCGTAATGAATAGCAATAGCTCTGCTGGCATATTTTCCATGATGCGCTAGCGCGCATCATGGAATATGCCAGCAGAGCAATTGCTATTCATAACGCCATGTTCATTAAATAACGTTGTTTATTTTTTAAATATAACCAGTGAATAAGACTTACTGTATTATTTATTTTTATGATTTCCGAAATATATATCATACAGTTACATACAGTATATACACAGATACTAAAAATATAAACTATCAGAAAAATATAAGTAATGTAAAAAACGATATATAATGTAATTTATACGTAAACGTGGTTATTTTCACCATTTAAGATATATTTCACATAACATAAAATTAATTATAAAATCCAAAATATTACAAAAATGATCATACAGTATTTGAAACATAATCAATGAATCTTACAACGTCGTTAATTTTCACAAAAAGATACATATAGAAAATTAATTTTGAACTCTTTTACATCACAGTTTCATTGAATCTTTGGCGACGTCTCTTTCTCCGGGCTGAAATGAAAACAAAATTGCTTGTAGAAATCAGAATTTGCCTCAAATGTTCATTACTTATTTTGTAAGAACATTACAAATGATAAAAAATAACCTCTTTCCTCTGAAGATTGACGTCCACTCTTCCTACACTGACTTATAAATACCAAACATACTGTTATAATGAAAAGTCCTCCAATTGTACCCGCCAAACCAGCTATCACAGAATGTTTAACTGCGTCTGCATTTCCTGAGTTTGGCCTTAATTTCGGACTTTCCGATGTAGAAATCTCAGGTGGATTAACTGATTTTGTAATTTGTGAAGTTGTTTTCGCTGTTGATGTAGTTGCTGGACGGTGTGTATACAAAGGGGAAGAAACAATACTGCTTGGACTCGTTTTATGAGTTACCTTTGTTATTTTCCTTGTTGTTGTTGGAGATGGAGTTGGTGGTTCTATAAATTATTTTAAAATATAACATACGTTGATAAAATTTATTTTATGCCAAAAACACAGTGGACATTACATATACTGTATAAGGTAACAACCCCCATACCTACATTATTGTGAAAAATATTAAGAAAATATACAATAATCATCATGTGGGCGTATTATGGCTGACTTTCTTTACGCAAATTCTTAACCCCTTTCTAATACTTAATTGACATGTTTCGTGTACCTGGTCAACGCATAAGGCTTACGACGGGACTGACCGGTCAAATGATATAATTATGGACCGTATCATATAATACAAAGTTTTGGTAGTGTTATTTTTTTTGTAAAAATCAAATCAGGAAAACAAATTGTGTAGGAAAAGAAGAACAGGAGTATAGGCTGATCAGACAAAAGGCGCTTAAACAAATATCTAAATATTTACTTTACTAAATAAATAAAATCCATAAATGATATCACGCTTAAATTTCAAATATTGTTTTGATGAAATGCAGATACTTTACTTACTGAGATACGTTTTCTTAAATAATTGTCGTTCTTCTTCGCTAACACTGTGCCGCACGTTGACGCTATTTTGGGCATTTCTAAAACTTCTACGGATATTGTTTATGCTTGTTTCCTCAACAAAAACATTTACGCTAAAGGTGAACTCCCCAGTAAAATTACTTGGTGGCATATACATGACATCACCAAAGTCATCCTCTTGTAGAATCAAAGAGTCATTAATAATGTTTCCAACAGAGAAAAGAGAATCTTCCGGAAATCCGGTGCATATGATGGATATAACCACTGATGTTTCATTGAATTTTGAATACAGTTTTGCAGACAAATGTAAGGGTATTGATAAATTACTTTGTTCGCCATTAAATGCATTTAGTACTGGTGGATCAAGTGGTGGTATTGCTGTAAAAGGAGGGATAGAATTTTCAAGTGGATTAAAATAAAACATGCGTATAATTTAAAACAGCTAAGATATTAATACAAAAAAGCTTCATAGAAAATAAGTACAAAACAGTCCATAAAAGATTACATGTTATTCTATAAAATGGAAAAAAGAAATACAAAACTACATGTTTAAAGAGTTACTGTAAAGTACAGAGTTTATAAAAAAGACATACATCTTATATCTTTACTTAGATATCAAGAAGCATGGTTTGATGAAAACATTTTGTCCCTTTGTATGTACTTAACAAGAACAAGAGGTCCACGGGCCTTATCGGTCACCTGAGTAACATGTAACAACTTTCCAACAACTGAATTTGGTTTGACTATTCGAAACCAAATGCCTTGAAATTCACAATTTTGAAAGAGGCACCATTGTTTATCATAACTATACATTTAGCATGCTTAATTTGGTTACTTAATACCCAAAGGGAGATCAGAGTAACAGAGAGAAAATGCATTTCCATTTTATAACCACCAGTTGTGCACACCAACCCAAAGGAACCACTGACCCAGGGGCCACACATTTTTAGAAATTTTATATAATTCATTTCTTCAGAAATAGGTGATTAATATCAAAGAACGGATTTCAAAGAATTACTTTATTTTCAGACTATGTACCCCCCCCCCACCTGCAGTACCCCTAACGCAGGGGCCCTGAAATTAACCATTTTGGAAGAGGCATCTTTCTTTACAATATATATATATATATATATATATATATATATATATATATATATATATATATATATATATATATATATATATATATATATATATATATATATATACTTAGATCATTGGCATTATACCAAGGAGCAAAGGGAAATATTTCCAAAGAATTCATGCGTTTTCACAAAATAATCATTATAGAGCCCTGCCCTGACACCAGAACCCCTGACCCAGGGGCCACGAAATTCATGAATTGGGAAGAAGCATTCTTCCTTTTCATAGCTATGTACATAGTTCTTTGGTTAAATATCCAAGTGCAGAGGAGAAGATTTTTAAAGAATTTATGCATTTTCACTAAATAATCAATATAGCCCCGCCCTAACACCAGAACCCCTGACCCTGGGGCTATGAAATTCACAATTTTGGAAGAGGCTTATCTTATTCAACATAACTTTATACTTATTTAGCTTATTTAATGCCCAGTAGCAGAGAAGAAGATTTTCAAAGTAATAATGCATTTTCACTATATAACCTGTTTAGCCCCGCCCTAGCAATAGAACCCTTGACCCTGGGGCCATGAATTTCACAATTTTGGTAGAGGACTCATGCTGATTACAAACATACCAACAGTTTGACTGCTTGATGCCCCGAAGTAAAATAGAAGATTTTTAAAGATTGCACTAATTTTAGTGGGTTTTTTTCCCACTCCCAAGGCCCCAGGGGGGCAAGGACCATGAAATTCCAAATTTCTGTTCATCTTCATCCATAAATGCTATATGCCAAATATGGTTGAAATTGGTTCAGTGGTTTCAGAGAAGAAGCTAAAAATCTTCAAATGTTAACGCACGACGCACGACAAACGACGACGGACGAAAACAGATAGCAATAGGTCACCTGACCTAAAAACGTTAAAACTTTAACACTCCCGTCCAGAGTGTAACACCCCCGCCCCGAAAAAAAAAAACATAACAAATGAAAAATGAGAGAAAAACAACGAATGATTCCCTCTTTGTAATTTTAACAAAGGGGGCACAACTCTCAAGTAGTTCTGAATGCAAGAATCTTCAATAGGATTTTAATTACAAGAACACTAGCAATTCCAAAAGTTATTTATCAAGCTACTGTAATACCAACTTCTAAGTATATTATAAAAGAAGTAGATAAAATGATATCAACTTTTATATGGAATAGTGACAAACCAAAAGTTAAATTAACTGTAGTATGTCAGAAAATAAATAATTAAGTCACTCCGACTAAATTGGATTAAAAGAATGTATTGTTCTGATCAGCAACCAAAATAGTTCATGATTTCTCAAGCTTATTTTGAAGGAATAGGTTTTTATCTCTGTGAAAGTACCTAAGTATTTTAGAATAATATTTTTTTAATTTGGTGGAACTGAATTTATGTTTCTTCCAAGATATTTCATGTCAAAATGTAATATTTGAAATTGATACAAATCCTTACAATACACCTTTGAATTATTGTTTATTGCCAGGAAAATATTTATACAGTTAGAAATGCACAAGGGAGCTGTGAAAGTAGTTATTATTTAAGATAATTTTAAGTACACATGTATATAGCCATTAGAAAAATTGAATATGTATTTTCACGGCAATGTTACATGTATGTATTTTATCTTAATTTGTAAAATGTGAGAGCCAAAAAAAAAAATAATCTTCATAATAGTGTCTTCCTAATGTAAAGTATATTGAGCATATTAGATATTCATACTTACTTTTATCACATTTTGATCCGTAAAACCCATTAAAACAAGCACAATAGTTCACTTCTAAACAGAATCCATTTCCAGAGCAATTATTAAGTTTGTCACATGTCACTTTAAAAAGAATATATATCATCAATATAAATATCAAAACAATATCACTTTTAAATGGTCAAGAAAAATCATGCATATGCTATCATTATATATTAATTCTTCATAATCTTATTTTGTTGTTTAAATGTACAATTTATATGCCAATCCAACATGGCAATCACAATGATTTTAACTGAAAGAAAATTTCACAAATTCTTGGTAAGAATTATATGACTCAATAATACATATAAATCAAATCATTTAAATTATATATTCAATCGAAAAAATGCAATAAATGCAGACTAGGTTAACGTTAGGTCAAATTTTACTAGTATAATTCATTGCTCAAAATACAAAGACACATTCTTTACTCCAGGAAAGGATAAATATAATAATAACTAAAATAGGTTATTTTACCTATAGGCTGAGGAAAGGCCACATTCAAGATATTGTTTGATTCCACGGAGTCCAATTGAAGGATGTTACCTACATGATCCACAGGCAAAATAGCAAAGGTATAGTTTCTACCGGGTTGAACAGGGAGAGAGAAAATATTTTCCTGGAGATTATCCATAAGACCAATGAATCCAGATCCTTGTTAAATAAAAAAATATTTAGCATAACAAACAGAGTGAAACACAATAAAAACCTGAAAGTAAGGAAATCAATCAAATGAAAAACACTTCATAAATTACGCAGAAAAACAATGCTTCATTATTTTATTAAGCTCTGTCTAAAGTGCATACTTTAAATCGATTGCCCAAATTCTCTGAATAAATCATATACAATGTACCTCTGCATTATCAAGATGAAATAATTATTTGTTTGCAATGTTTCTCAGAAGCCACAGATGGACTTATTGCGATTAGGCTGCTTTGGACAAGTAATATATCAGAGCCGTGTAAACCTATAGGGTTTAGCAGAGACATATTGTGTGAACATTTTAAACTTAGACAATATTAATAACATAATCATTTTTAGTTTTTAGCAGTTAAAGTAAAATGAGATAAAGGTTTATTAATTCAGAATGGATATTATTAGTGACGCAGATTCGGAGACTATATAATTGGAAAAAGGACTTTAATTTTGTAAACAATTATTATCTTGTCAAAACAAATTGGATTTTGTTGTTGTTCAAATGCACTATAATTTGGTTGATCATTTTGTAATGAAATTGATCCGAATAGACCAATCAAGCCCATCGATAGTAAGTAATAAAATTTGAACGGAAATACAATGGTATTATTAAGAGTTTTGACTAAGAGCAATAAAATTGGGAACTTTGAAGTAAATAATTAAAAGAGCTTAAGGCTAGAACTCCTGTGGTGCAGAGATGGGGACTGAGCCCATAAATATTAGTAATGAGTGTTTACCTGTATTCGAGGGTGGTGCCATGTTGGGGTTCATAGGTCAACGGACAGACCTACGGACAAAGCGTAGGTGGTTAGTGATGGTGAATTATCCAATGAAATACATTTTTATATCTGGGACCATGGATACCCACTGAGCACAAAATACCCTGTTTTAGTCAGAAAAGAGTATTCCCGCTTTTATTCCCGTTCTTATTCCCGCTCTTATTCTTATTCCCGGTTTTATTCTCAAACTATTACACTTCTTTGGCATTTTTATTATTCTGGGAATCATTATTTCGGACTTTTGATAAATTTTGCTATTTGGAGTTCAGTCTTAAAACTCTTAACATTCTGGGACGGATCTAGTGAACATTATTGTGTATTGGTCTATACGAATCACTTTTCAAATTAGAAAACTATACGATCACGGAAAATTGTAAATTGAAATTATTTAATAAACTTTTGAAATCGACGCAAGAGTTGTCATTGGCTTACATCGTACAAGTCAATTTGGTGCTCGTTGACCAGGATTTGCGAAGTACTGTGAAGACCAGAGTCGTTAAGGTGAGACAATTTCTCTTGATACTTAACTTTTTAGATGACCACGAACAATTATTTGGTAATTTTATAAAATAAACATCAAAATTCCAAATTTCTACAATGGCAAAGGCGCCAACACATCGAGAACAGTTTGATAAAGCTTTAAATGAATTATCAATGCGCAAGGCGGAAACTGAAATGTTAA
>PRKT01001368.1:20890-58044 GCA_003671525.1 Saccostrea glomerata | reverse complement strand
TATATATATATATATATATATATATATATATATATATATATATATATATATATATATATATATATATATATATATATATATATATATATATATATTAAGTAAAGTAAACATTTTGCCTGATGATTATTTTGGTAGAATTTTTGCAATGAGATACATGTAATAAGCACAGTACTCATCCACTGAATTCTTTTTAATATGTAGTTCAAATAAAACCAATGCATGTACCATGTATGATTTAATTTGTCGCTTTGACAAGGTGTCAAAGACCTGTAATTTTTTTTATAAACAGGGTGATGTCAACATATGATCTGCAGGCCCCAAGAAAGCAGTTTTCATTTTGGCGGGATGAGGGGGTCAATGGTCATACATTGTCAGTTGGGGGGAATTAAACTTCCAAAACTAATTAGTAGAGTATTTTCAAAAATCGAATAAATAAATCTATGTAGAAAATGTCAGTCTGATTAATGAGAGTCAAACAGCTTTCAGAAAGGGTAATCTACTTCTGATAATATATTGATTTTGCATTTTCTGTCCCTAAATTTATAGATAGCAAAAAGGGGTTATATGTTCATCGATTTTAAACAGGGTTTTGATACTGTATGGAGAGGCGGTCTTGATACACATTATTTTCAAATGGTGTTAGAAAGAAGTGATTCGACTGTATAAGAAATATGTATGCAGACATAAAATTAAGAATCAATGTGAATGGTGTTTATGTTCTCTTTCGCTTCTCTTGTCCGAACATAAATCATTACCTGTTCTAATATAAAAAATAAAATAAAACAAACACAGAATATAGGATTAGACATAGTTAACTGTTTATTAAAGCCAAAGTTATACAAATATATAATCAGCGTCCAAATGTGTCAATGTTGGAGGATTAAATATTCCTAATTGATTACGTTCCAAAGTCTGCTGTTGATAGATGAAATCGGTAACATCCTGATTGATAGAGGTTTAGATGGCAATATTCAAAAAAACTTCATTCAATATCTGAAAAATACATCCAAAAATTGAAGCCGGAAAAAGAATTTAACAAAAAAATACTTGAAAGTTGTAAGCTAACTTTTATCGATGGATAACTCGCGAGTGATTACAATAACAGAAAGAAATGTTAACGGTTGAAAGAATTTTTTTCTTAAGAGATTGAAGATTACTTACCATTTTTATCTAACTGTTTATATTATTCTGATGATACAGTTATTTTGTCTGAAACCACAAACGTTTTACAACATGTATTAAATGAATTTTCTGTATATTGCAAAACATGGAAACCCCATGTGAATGTTAAGAAAACAAAAAATGAATCTTTTTTTTCAAAAGGAAATTCACCCAAACAGACATTAAAATACAACAGCGATGTTTTAGAAATTTTAAATGATTTCAATTACTTACGTAAAGTATCCTCAAAATCAGGGTCATTTTCGAAGGCGAAGAAACACCTATGTAATCAAGCAAAAGGCAATGTACGGCAGTATTAAAAAAAGTTCGTTTATATAATTTATATCTGTACTAGCTGTCAGCTAGTTCTGTTTGATAAAGTTGTTGTTGCTGTTTTGATTAAGGATGTGAATTATGGGGACTTGAAAATATTGATATAATTGAATGTCCACGCAAGTGAGTTAAGGCTAAATATGGATATTTTTATGCAAATAAGCTAATGAAAATTCATAATTTGTATATTTTATGTACAGAGAAAGTTTAAATTGATTTTCTGATACATACTCAGAACCCACAGTTTATTAATGCAAGTGCACATTATGACGTCATATTATGACGTCATTGTTCTCTCCCATTCAAGGTATTAAATCACATCAACAAAATCACGTCGGCGCAAGGGCCTATCCTATCTAAATCAAAATAAACAAAGTATAATATTAAGGAGAATATTCTTAAAATTAATAAAATTGCTGCACAAATCCTATGCACTTTCTCAATTGATAAAAATTTTAGGAAACTTACCCTGGACAGTGAATTTTTAGCTTGTTAAAACTTAAAACTGTACGAATAGTTAGTAACCAATTGCACTGCCGACATTTGTGCAGCAATATCTTAAATCCTTGGAATATCCTGCGTCTTTTGATACCTTGTTTCTGTAAAACAAAGTAAGGTATGCCCTTGGGCCGAAGCGATTTTGTTGATGTTTCTTACAAACTTGTGTAGTACAGGTCGATGACGTCATAATATGACGTCATAATGTGTACTGGCTATCGCATATCGTGGGTACTAAGAATGTATTAGAAAACAAGTAATAGCATTTTCTGTGCGGTAGATAGAGCAATTATGGAATTTAATTTTATATTTTGTATAGAAATTTCCATATGTAGCCTTAACTCACATGCGCACATATAAGACTTTTAAAATACATTTAAACTTCAAATCTAGTACACCGAGTTTTATGGTATACCGGGAAACTTGACGTTACCCGATGTATGTGCGCATTTATACAAGAATAGTTATCTTTCTTGGGAAAAATCTATGCATCAAAATTGAATAAGATCTGTAGATTAACTTATTTACATTTTTCATAATTATACACCAAGAATGGAATAAGTTATCTATGGATATCTTTCATACAAAATATTCCTAATACAAAGAGGCTCTGTAATATTTGGACTAATCAAAATTTTCATAGTGTTAAATTGATTGCAGCTGCAATAAACCAAAAGCTTAAAGACCGGTTTTTACAGAAATGGTATAGTGACGTGAATACTTTTAGTAAAGTTATTAGACATAAAATTTTTAAAGCAAAGTTTGAATGTAAAAAATACTTATTTTTTTTACCAAGAAAATTTAGAAATATGTTTTTTTCAAATTCAGAACAAGTAACCATCGTCTTCCAAAAGAGATGCGTAGATGGAATAATGTTGAAAGGAATGAAATATTGTGCAATTTATGTTATAATAAACAGAGAGAAGACGAATTTTATTATTTACTTGAATGTAATACATTATGTAGTATTTGAAAAGTTTTTTTTTTCTTGTTGTTGTTGCAGAAGTACTATGGACATCCGAATATAATAGCATTCTGTTATTTGATGACAAGTACTGATCATGCATTTTTACGAAAATTGTGCATATTTATTTTCAAATTTTTAGTCACTGTATGCCCCTGTAATTAATTTCTGCTCGTCCATTAT
The DNA here is from genome assembly GCA_003671525.1 of Saccostrea glomerata. Classification (NCBI taxonomy): domain Eukaryota; kingdom Metazoa; phylum Mollusca; class Bivalvia; order Ostreida; family Ostreidae; genus Saccostrea; species Saccostrea glomerata. The sequence goes on along the minus strand of PRKT01001368.1, from coordinate 54,905 downwards.
TATTCCAAATGTGTATATATGTACTTCTTGTACCCTGTATATGGTTTTTGAAAGAAATAAATGAATGAATGAATGAACAAAAACTTCTTGATAAAAAGGCACTAGCTATTATTATTTAGGGGTCACAAACATATTTTATCATTTTCTTTAGTATTCTGTATATCTGCAAAATAATTGAATGGGAAAGGGGGGCTACCCGGTTCCTGTGGCATTGATTAATATAATTGTATTCTCTTGAATAATTGTATATTTTGTAACGATACAAATATCACACTTACAGGTGATTTCACAGTACCATTTTCCTGTTCATGAAGTCACTTCCTGTCCCCAAAACCGATCGGAGTGGTACACAGCTGGAGCCCGACTTAACTGTTCTTATGATGAAAACAACACACTACAGTATCTATGCATTCCAAACATGAAAATAACAACTCTGTTCGAGTTTTGTTATGACGGAGTAATGGAATTTAACGAAAAAGGTTTACACTACGAGTACAATTTACTACGATTCATTTTGTATTTCTGGAATAGGAATGCCATTTCTTTAGTAATTGCAAAGCCAGAGAAATGCATTGATAAGTTTGAACAGAATAGCCTCATGGGATCAAATAAAAGGAACCCATGTTTATCTTAGGGGACTATAAAATATGTGGTACAGTATTTAGAATACTTTGTCAAAGCTTTCAGTCGACGAAAACGGAATGCTGTAATGTATAAGATGCTAAATCAATTATTTTTCTATAAAAATAACCATATTATAACTTTTTCTTAACTTAAAAAATCATATCTTACTATTTGATTGATTGATTAATGTTTTACTCCGATTTGGCAATATTCAGCGATATATCGGCAGAAAATATCCAAGAATAAAAGTAAATACATAATGATGGAGAGAAAATTTCGGACAAAATTTTGATTTTCATAAATGTTAAAACTTTTTTTTCTAATTCAATCGTAAAGTTAAGATTCTATATCTATTGTATAATTGAATGAAATGCAATGACAAAATGACAAAACATGGAGGAAAACTATTCCAGACAACATATCTCAGTAAATCGATTCTTGACTTCATACAATTTTGATACTTGCAGAATAAGGGCAACAGAAGTAAACTGAGGCTAGGTTATTAAAAAGATAGTGTAAAGATCTTTAATTGAGCTTTTTGTAATATTATATTGAAAAGGGTAAATATTAGAAATTTGGCAAAGGAAATTCTGACCCAAATAAAAAATACCCAAGTTTCATGGTCCAAGCTCTGATAGTTGATTTTAATTCAGCAATAGATATCCATTCCTCTTGAAATTCATTAATTTCTGTTGCTTGTAATATATTTTGATCAAAGTGTGAAAAACTGAGGTATTTTCCGATAAAAATGCTCAAGGGCCACTAGTATGAAGTGTAGGCAATTCACCTAGTTATCTGAAAGTTAATAATAACAATATAATCATAGGTGACTTATGTTAAAAAAAGGGGTTTTTTTTATCAGTGGATTTTTTTCACAATCAGAGTTAACGTCATCACTAACATAACATAAGGAGATTAGTGTTGTTTAACTGTTTTCACGCTTGAAAGAGGACATACTAGATTTACAATGTCAATCCATGAGAGATAACCTACTCTTCTATAATATCAAAGAACCCTCTCCCGATGAAACCAAGGATTGTGTTAGTATTATTCAAGACATTTGTAGTTCTGCATTGGGAATCGAGGGAAAAGTCGACATCAAGAGGGTGCACAGAATCGGAAGAAAGGAAACTGGTAAGATACTGCCTGTTGTTGTAAAATTCACAAGATTTCCACAGAGAGAACTTATCCGTAAAATGCATTTAAATTGAAAGAAACAGAATTATCAATTTCGGAGCAATTCCCTAGATAAATTTATGAAAGAAGAAAAAACTACTACCCGTGTTAACAAAAGCAAAGGACGACAAGAAGGCATCTTTAGTGAAAGACAAGCTTTACATTCGTGGGAGGCTCTACAGACAGGATCAAGCGATGGACATAGCAGAACACAAGGGACCGCAGCCAAGTTAGGGGGGTCCGAAGAATGATCATCCCCTAAAGATAATCGGATGGACATTAATGGTAGTTTTGAAAATAAATGAAATTCCTTAAAACATTTTTCATGTACATATGATATTATATGTTTATTCTTATGTTGGTTACAAAAAGATTTCTCTCTGGATGTGGAAGATTTTCACACATACGTTTTTCCACGAGATTCAAGATATATTCAAAGAGGGGGAACAGTTATTTTGATAAAAGATACATCTGTACCATATGTCTCAATTGTTCATTCTTTATGTTAAAAATTGACAAATCTCTGTTTGATTACAACAATGATATCTATTGCGCATTTACATACTTACCTCCTATTAAATCTACTTTTTTGAAAAGCAACAACTGTGATATATTTAATGAATTAGAAATTTTTTTTGTGTAGTTTCTAAGATCTGGGTGATGTTTTTATCATTGAAGATTTAAATAGTAGGACACGATCACTGCCAGACTTTAAAGAAGATGATATAGTTCACGAGAACATTGAGGATAATTTATTTACCTACACAGCTGATAGTCAGTTACCTGTTAGTGTGAACCCTGACACCGGTCAGAATGAATATGGAACAAAACTATTGTCGTAATGTAAGACCACGGGACTCCGAATTGTCAATGAAAAACACAAAGGCGATCACGCAAATTATTTCACCTTCAACGGGATACGTGGACTCAGTACAATCGATTATTTGCTATCTCCTGTACATAATTATGTTTGATCTCTTTGTTATATTCATTGTTTGTAATTTTAATGCTTTTTCTGATCATGCACCACAGCACATAGAATTGCACACTAAGATGAAAGATCACCAAAACCGAAGTTTTAAATCAACACAAATTTAAAAATTGTTTCAACATTGACAATATATGTCACAGTATACAACGGGTATCGCGGGGGAGTCGCTAAAAAGTATGGTAGCAATACTACCAATTGCTACCTTCCCTGGGCTATTTGTTTTTGTAAATACATCTTACATATACCGAAGAAAGATGTGATCCACATCTCTTCTGACTCCGAAGCGGTGAAAATCGACTCCCCTTACGCTGAAACCGACTCCCCCATACTTTTTAGCGACTCCCCCGTGTTACCCGTTGTATACGATGTATCTGCTTACAAGATTTATTCAAGTTCAATGGTGGTTCTCAGGTACCGAGCCATTTTAAATATACGGTATAACATATCTAGGCTCCGTCCCCTAATGCCAACATATCATAACTTTAAATTTTCACAGATCTCTAAATTCTTGATATCACTACTTTGGGCTTTTTACTGTTATCATGAAATATTTTTTGAATTAAAAATATCAGATATACTGAAGAAAAAAACGTTCTGACTGTTTCTTATGTCTGATAAAAAAATATCCTTTACTTTTTAACAGGAAATTGTCTCCTTCTGTATCCCCCTGGAAATCTAACACAGGTTAGCTGCACGAAGTTTAGAGTTGGATGTCCTGAACAAGACTATCTTAGCAGTGATATATTTAATTGTAAGTAGCGATATGTCAAGTGTTTTCTTTTAAATGGAAAACATTTTCTGTGTATATTATTATTGATTTCATTTCAGTTATAGTGATTTATGAAAAGAATGACTGCATTTAAGCTATGAGAGATGGGTCCCGATGTTTTGCGCAAAATAAAATTCCAAAATTCATTAAATTTATGTTTTATAGAGATTTAACAATGTCTAAAGAACAGGTTTTGGATTATTTTATTACATGAAATTATAAACAATGCCGAGCAACACTTGCTTTTTAGACGGGGTCTAACAGTTTTGTCACATTTCTATTGTTATTCATATGCTTACTAGTATTTAACGACATTGTTTACATACAGCTGCAACTTGGCCATTGGTCTTATTTGCACAAAATATGTTTTTCAGTTTAAACTTATACATATCCAAAGGACAATGTTAGCCAAGTTGCGGCTCATATCTCATTTTAAAAAAAGTCTTCAAACTAAGGATGAGATAGCTACTAAATTAACCGGTCATCGAGCATCAACGATTGATATTATAATCACCTTACTTGGTTGATGGTGTCATGTAGATGTGCAGCAAGGTTTCGGAATATTGATTTTGCCCCTGGGGGTTCAAATGGGGGTCGAAAAATGAAGTTTTTTATGCAAAAAGCCTCGTCTTTCCTGAAATCCTCCTACTTTTTACACATTAGCCTAATCATCTTTTGGGAGAGTTAAATATCTTAAAAATGAATTAGGTCAAACATCAACGTCAAGGGGTAAAAAATCGTAGCATGCTGGGAAACATCTTGAATTCTTAAGAGTAATGTACATGTCAAATGTGAAAGTCATATCTCTTCTCAATCAAAAGTTATAAACAAATGCAACATTTTTGAAAAGAAAGTTAAGCTTCAAGGTCAAGGTCACTGAGTTAAAAGTCATGATTTATTCGGAAAGATCTTATCCCAGGTAATAATATTCATGCATGTTTCCTATGAATGTTCTAACTTTTCTCTTTCAAAATGATGAATTTAAAACAATGTGATTTTTTGCAAGTAGGTCGAATTTCAAGGTCACGGGTAAAAAAGTCATGCCATTGTCACAGGTAAATACTAATACATGTTTAATATGAATGCCTTGTCTCTTCTCATTCAATAGATATGACCGTGATCCCAAGGATAATTGTTTTGTGACAGATGGAGAGACTTACATACAAATGTACATATTTCTATGTTAATTGGTTAAAATTGGCCCAGTGGTTCTAGAGAAGAAGTTAAAAATGTATAAGGTTTCCAGTTAAACAGATGGAAGACAATTGTAATGTGATAAGGAAACTAGAAAATCTAAAATGAGCTAAAATCGTGTGAATCAGTAATATGAAAGGGCTACCATGGTAACACAGTATTTGAAAAGCTTTTTAGTTTTTAACGACATTGTTTACATACAGCTGCAACTTGGCCATTGGTCTTATTTACACAGAATATGTTTTTCAGTTTAAACTTATACATATCCAAAGGACAATGTTAGCCAAGTTGCGGCTCATATCTCATTTTTAAAAAAATGTCTTCAAACTAAGGTCGAGATAGCTACTAAATTAACCGGTCACCGAGCATCAACGATTGATATTATAATCACCTTACTCATGTGACCTTCTGCTGTTCGATACGCTAACGCTTTCATGGGTTATTCCATTGTATTTAAGTTTCTGTTATGACAGTATCTATCGTACTTCAAACTTACAGTTTGGACTATGGGAGATTTTTGCGCATTTCATCGGGTTTGAAGATAATATGTCTCTTATTTGACTTTATACAGTTTATGTTTTGAAAGAATTCTGGGGACAGTGTATTTAGTATGTTCTTGTATAAGCTTATGTTACCTCTGTATTATGGTCTGCAGGCGAGACATCTACCCAATCCCTAAACATAAGTATCATTTATTAATTGTGCACCATAAAATCAACATTATCTCTCTCTCGTCTCCATTTAAATTCGTAGTGCGATGCGATAAAAATCATATGTGTTAATGTTTACATTCCAAATCCATACGATTTAATGTCTCCGCCTATTTGCGAATACCTTAAATTCGAAAGTTGTCCCTTTTTGTAGGAATTTTCGGAATCTAAGGGTTTTACATGTTCTTTTCAATTACATTGTCTGTAATCATAGAAATATGTATGACGAAAAATTGTAAAAATAAATATCAAAAGCATATGCTTGCACATTAATCATAGATTATTTTAGCGATATATTGTAATGTTAAGCTTAAAATGGGTAGCCGAAAAGGTTCCAAATGACGTACATGTACTTAAGTGCACTCATTCTTTATCATAAAAAGGGCCTTCTTAATTCGAGTGTAGACAGACATGTATATTCATTATACCCGCATTTTTTAAAGAAAGTTCGGGTATATTGTTGTTACGCATGTCCATCCGTCCGTCCATCTGTCACACTATTCTTTCTTGAACTCCTCCAATATTTTACACAGTAGCTATCTTCTTTTGGAAGATGGTTGGTGGTGTCATGTGGACGTGCAGTAAGGTTTCGGAATTTTGATTTTGCCCTGGAAGTCTAATGTTGGTGGAAAAATAACGTTTTTTTGTAAAAAGCCCCGTCTTTCCTGGACTTCTCCTACATTTTACATAGTAGCCTAATCATCTTAAAGGAGTTGGTTGGTTAAGTCATGTAGATGTGAGTAAAATTTTGGAATATTGATTTTGCCCCGGGGGGTCAAATGGGGGTCGAAAAAAATAATATTTTTGTAAAAAAAAAAAAAAAAGTCTTCCCTCAACTTCTCCTACATTTTACACAGTAGCCTTATCATCTTTTGGGAGAATTAAATAATTTGAAAATGAATTAGGGCAAACATCAACGTCAAGCGTTAAAAAAATCAAAGCATACTGGGAAACATCTTGAATTCTAAAGAGTAATGTACATGTCAAATGTGAAAGTCATATCTCTTCTCAATCAAAAGTTATAAACAAATGCAACATTTTTGAAAAGAAAGTTAAGCGTCAAGGTCAAGGTTATTCAGTTAAAAGTCATGATTTATTCGGAAAGATCTTATCACTGGTAGTAATATTTGTGCATGTATACTATGAATGCCCTAACTTTTCTCTTTCAAAATGATAAATTTAAAACAATGTGATTTTTTTTGCAAGTAGATCAAATTTCAAAGTCACGGGTAAAAAAAAAAAAATCATGCCATTGTCACAGGTAAATACTAATACATGTTTAATATGAATGCCTTGTCTCTTCTCATTCAATAGATATGACCGTGATCCCAAGGATAATTGTTTTGTGACAGATGGAGAGACTGACATACAAATGTACATATTTCTATGTTAATTGGTTAAAATTGGCCCAGTGGTTCTAGAGAAGAAGTTAAAAATGTATAAGGTTTCCAGTTAAACAGATGGAAGATAGTTGTACAGTCTGATAAGGAAACCAGAATAGCTCAAATGAGCTAAAAAAGTAGGACAAATATTTTGAAAAGGCTACCATGGTAACACAGTATTTGAAAATCTTTTTCATGCAATTTTTTGAGAAGCTGAAAAGATATGACATGTATCCATTGTTGAAAAAACTGAACATTTCAGAAAACAATATGATTGAAAATAGTTAATCAGGATGTTAATCAAAGTATCCAAATAAATCTTTTATAGCTAATTCAACTGCAGAACTTAGCAATTTTAAGATGCATAACCATTTCAACTCTTATAATAATAATATTTGAAATATATTTATTCATTTCTGATTCAAAGTAGAACAAGATAAACGACTGTCATGTTTGTGTTTTATGTTTTTTTAGTCATTTGTATGTTTGTTGTGAAAACATATCTCTCGGGAATTTTCCTCTCATTAGGAAACATGTACACCACCACTTAAAAATAATGAAGACAAGATTTGTGTGTGCAACGTATTGCAGCTTATGGCTAAGTTTCTCAAATGTATGTCATACCCAAAGGTTAAGGTCAAGGGTAAAAATTGTTGGCTTCAAATAAAAAGTCTTGTCACAAGGAATACACATGTGAAATAAGAAAGCCTTAGTACTTCCCGTTCTTAAGTTAAACTTAATTGCCAATGTTAAAGTTTTTTAAAGTGGGTCAAACCCTAGGGTCAAGGTCAAATCTAGTAGGTGTATCAAATACATACAAGAAAACATTGATGTAACCATCAATTGTCGCCCGGGAAATATACAAAGTAAAAAATGAAAATCAGTCTTGATCATCAAACCGCTTCGATATGTGTGAAAAGGCATGCATCTAATTGATGGAGACGATAGTCGCAAATATTTTGAAAACTTTAAGTCGGATAAAAATCAAACAAAAAAGATGTTATTTTAAACTTGATCAATTCCTAAAGTAAATGTTGGCTGCACAAAATATAAATTGAAGTTAGACACATGCATCACCTATATTGAAAAATGTATTTATTTTCAATTTTAGAATATAAAACATGAACTGTGCTGAGTACGTTTTTATGCGAGAAGTAAAATTCGATGTTCTAAAAAAAGCAACTTTTTATATTAAATATGAAAAAAAAAATATTTTTACAGATTCACTTTTTGGAAGTAATATTCTGTATCTCGTAATTTATAAAGGGAAAGAACATTCTCATTAACAAAATTTCAATTTTTGGAAAACCATTCATTCTAAATAACTACTCCCACCCAATCCCCATACACCAACATTTAAACATATGTATTGAGAAGCCCGGTCCTCCGGGCTGCAATAAGAGGCTCTGGTTGAAAGCATCTAATAAAAATCTTCAGCCATTTAAACGCTTCATGATTTCTTTTAATGTATGCGCGTATCATGATATTTATTCCATGATACATTTTTTTTCCTGAAGAAAGATAATTGTGACAAGTTGTGACAAGTTGAATTCATTGAAAAGCTTAATCCATTAAAAATATTTTTTTTAAATATAAAAACGCATTCTATCTATATTATTAGCTATGTTCTAATTTTATACTGCATTCCGGAATGTTTTTCTAAAAACAATTCAATTACGATTAATTATAATTTGAAGTTTAACAATCACAAATAGTGAGTTAAAACATTAATTTTTTTTAATGAAGATTGCAATAAAAAATGGAGTTTGCTACATGTTTGAACACTTCCCTGAAAAAAATATATTAATACATATTTTGTCATTGTTTTATTCTTATAATAATGTTCTCGTTATTGCAGATTCAAGTTGTTTAGAAATAAACAAAAACTTTGGGTGCTTTCAAGCAGATTCAAATTGCAATGGTATCGACGGAAAGGATAGCCCAATTTATTCGCAGTAAGTTATATACCCGTATACGTACATACATGTATATTATTTCAAGAAATTTTGGTTGCAGAGTTATTCAGTATTATAAATCATGTCTGAAAATTTTTCAAAAATCTTATGAAAAATTCTAAGAAATTGAAACAGGTTCACAAGAAATATTTTTAAAAAAAGTAAATGATCCGTCCCATGGAAAAGGGACTCCATAAGGTACCGATTACCTTTTTTTTCAATACATTATGACAGCATACACAGAAAAATAATCAGAGCTACGTTATATTATTCAGATTAATTTCTGAGTATAAGTAATCAAAGATTAAGAAAATATTGAATTATCGTTAACACAAGATGACACACATCCTTTAAGCCTGGTTTGATGGTGGCTTATAGGTCCTTAATGCGCGTTTAATGGTTGTCTTTAAGTCACCATTAATCATCTTTAAGTAACATTAACACCACCATTAAGTTACCATTAAGCCATTTCAAAGTCCTTAATGGGTGCTTAAATGTAGCTTAATGGTCGATTAAAGGTCCTTAATGGTAGCTTTTAGACCACCAATAAGTCACCATTAAGCTACCATTAAGCCACACTTACAGGTGCTTAATGTCCACCCTCCATTAAGCTACCATTAAGCTACCATTATGCCACCATTAAGCCATCATTACGCAGTCGATAATACTGGTTTTATGGGTGAAAAATATTTTTATAGTGAAATTTTATCACAAAATATAAATGTCGAGTTCACAGATATTTTCATTTGGTAAAAATAAGGAAAAAGAACGAATTAAAAAAAAAGCCGCCACAAACAGGGCTCGAGATCATGACAGTCCGATTCTGTGGTCATCGCCTTAACCACTAGGCTATCAACGCTCTTTTTTGTAATGCAAAATATAAAACCTTTATTTTTCACAATTTTTTTATTTAGTGGAACGTTTTCAAAGTATTGAATTGATTTATTAATCAAACTATAAACAGTTTTATTTATCGATCTTTTTAAAAGACTCATAACATATGAATATTTCTTAATCGTTGAGTTCGGCATTTAGCATGATATTATGTTTAGATTGTAATGAATTCTTCGCTCTGTTAACATCGTTATTCGAAGATTTATAGATACATGTAAGCATTAAATCATGATTGAAATGTAAATTAAATATAGACAAAACACAAAAAATCTATCATCGGGAAAGGAAGATGATTTTTTTTTAAATATGCTGCAGATATATTAACATTTTTTGTGTCTAAAAGTTAGTGACAAGCCTCGCGTAAGAGTTATCTGGCTATGTTTACAAAAACATTTTTTAGAATATCATGTTCAGTTTAAATTCATTTTGTATCATAACGGATATCAAAATAATTGTCTTTTTACAATGAATCATAATTTTTCATTTGTGATATTCTTTCGTTAAATTTAAATTTTGTAAAAATAATTGATCATCAAAATCTGTCAGTGTACGTTGTGTATGTATATTTCCCTGTTAGTAAACTGGGGACGGTGGACACACCTAATTAAGGTCTATTGTCTAACAAGTCGGTATACTGTACACTGTTAATCTGTTAATCTTACCCCGTTTCCCAATGTGTATAAATCTGCATGGTCGGATGTCATGTTATATCTGATCGGCTGTTCTTTTGAACATCGATTTTGAAATAACAATCATTGAAGACCGACTAGATTTTGACAGATACTTAGTACTGCATTATATAAAAAATAACGAATTAATTCAAATTATTCATGATGTTTAAGATAACCTTTGAAAATTAAACATTTTATACCGGTATCCCCCCCCCCCCAAAAAAAAGAGAGAGAGAGAGAGATTTTTTTCATGATAGTATAACTTTATATTCCTGTGAATTCTGTAGCGGAATGTTGCCTATAACACATGAAAAAATACAAGTATCTTTTTTTTTTTCCTAAAAACAATATATATTTTGTGTTCATGGATCAAGATAATTTAAATACAAATTGATTTTCGGTAGTGAAAAATTAAGATATTTCACAGCGGCTTGCTCCCGGTGTGTAATATTATTATAATTACATGTATTTATTTTTTAATACAAAAATCATATACACTAATAAATAAAACAAGGCATGTAATAATTGTCTATTTAAAAAAATCATATACATGTATGGTAATGATAAAACGTCTTTTTTTATTATTACTATAAATGATTTTTTTAAAATAATAATTAGACAGCGGGAGCAAGCCCCTGTGGCTATTAGCTAACTTTTTTCTCAGTGTTAAATGTTAAATAGAAATGACGATCGAGACAAAATTATGAGTATAAAAATATTTGGTGCAAATGATATTGGAATAACTTAAAAGGTTATTTCAAAGATTCGATATAAATAAGATGCGTAAAAGTTTAATGAGGTTTGACCATTAAGTCACCGTTAAGCTCAGCTTAAAGGTGGCTTAATGGTAGCTTAATAGAGTTTGGACATTAATCACCTGTTAGTTGCAGCTTAATTGTGGCTTAATGGCGGCTTAAAGGAATTAACTTCTTTAAGCCACCATTAAGTTACCATTTAGCTACCATTAAGCGATTGCTTAAAGGTGGTCTTTCGTCTTTTGTAAATCACAAATTATGCATAGAACATGTACAGTGTGTATATAACTATAACCAGTTAGATTTTGGTCAAAAGTTATAAAAGTAATTCCTGAACTATATCCGTTTTAGAGGGTAAACGGGGAAGAAGGAATGTTGGCGAGTATAGCGAAGTAGTGGCGCTGTGGGGCCGTAATAAAACGTAAAGGGTAAAGGTGCCGTATTCCTTATGGTCTTCCAATATAAAGTCCAAGAATTGGTAAATCAGGTTTCCGAATTTATTAAAGACGATGGTAAATAACAAACATGAGACTTAATCGAGTTGGATGTGGCCGGTAGAGCGTCGGGCCTCCAAACTGACGAGATTATCATGGACATAGATATTTGTAAGATTAAGAGTAAACAATAATTGACTTTTGACACTAGTTGAGTTAATTGATGGACAGGTGTGTTTCTTTGATGAAATGGTCATAAAAGAGGTTATAAAGAAATTGTACAAATAAAGTTATTGGTAAAGGATTAACAAATCCCGAGGCATTAACACATAACGAGCAACAGTTTTTTTGACAGAGTAACAGAGTGTCAATTGGAATGTCTTAATCCTATTTCAAAGGAAATGAGATGAATAAGACACAATTTACTACAAATAAGCACATTTTAAAAACAGATTAAGAATTTCACAGATAAACGTCCGAATTTAGTATAAAATTTATTAAAAAGTTCTTTTAATTCAAAAATGTTAATTTTGCTCGGTGATATAGTAATGCATCATGAACAATTGTACATGTGCATGATGTTGATGAGAATATCTTTAATAGTTTCTTTAAAATTGAAATTGAAATTCTAATGCAGCTGATTACATCTCCCTAATATGTATTAGAATTTTAGGCTGGATAAAAATAATGAATTTCTGAGCTAAACATTAATTTTAGAAAGAAAAAAGTAAAGGCAGAGTAACATGAATGGCTTAAGTCCAAAAATGTTATTGCTGTTGGATATATTTCTCATTAATATGTGTGAGGAAATGTGGTTTGAAAAGAATACCTTGAATAATTTCTTTATATCCGTTCTAAACACTATTTTTTAAATGAGGTCAAGGTCAAAAGAAATGCCTAGGTCCGAAAATGTTGATGGAGTTGAATATCTCATATATTTTTTTCACTGCATGAAGTTTGATAACAGTATAATATTTACATTTGCCAATATTTTCTTTAGATGAAACTCTTGAAGAGAAAATATGTTTAATTCTGTTTGAACTTTACCTGGGGTTCAAAGGTCATAGCGCGACTGAATAGGACTGCCAGATATTATCTTGTTAATATATATTATATACTAAGTTAAATGCGATGAAAAAGATAAAATAACTGAAATATATCTATAATTTTCTTTCACTAAATGTTCAATAGACTTTCCTTGGTTGTGAAGAATGTTTGAAATACTATAATTAATCTAAAATTGCATTTACCCTTTTATCCAGAAATTCCTTTGAGGTCAGTCGTTATGTAAAGTAAAACAGGAGATTCCACCGCTTTTGACTTTAAATATATTAAGGATCCATAATATAGTAAGATTAGTTCTCAGTATGGATCATTGTTTTTACATTATAAGCAAAGATTTTCTCATGTGGACTGCTGAACATCATTGTAAATATTCAAAAGTTGGAGCTAGACAAATTTTCAAGACCAAACGACTTCTAGGTCGCTGTGCGTCACAACATAACAATACGGTGACCCGTTCGTGTAATAATTGTAGTTTACATTGCTACTCAATATTATTGTATCTCAGATGTAAATATAAGTCATTATAAACAACAATGTTAAAAAGTCAACTTGGAAAAAATTAACTTAGTTAATACTTTATCAAATCTACTGAAAAGCACATCCGGCTTTACAGGATCTGATCACGTGACCAATTAAGTGCATTTCCCAGTTATATTTTAAATAATTATTCTTGTTTTTTTTTTTATTAATAATTTATTTAAAACTGAGCTAAACATTAGATTAAAATAAGTGCTGTCATAGTCAAAGAAAAAATAGGCAATATTAAAAAAGTTGAAATGCTAACACCAGTATGTACATGTATAACGCTGCGGATGAAATTTGACAACAATATCCTGAAAGTTTTGTAAAACTGAGAAAAATACTTATATGAAAAATTGCAGTCAATGTCAAACAAAAGGTCATAGTCAAAGGACTAATATGCAACTGTTATTTGCAATATGTATCAGCAAGCCAATTTTGATATAAAACGTCTTGAATGGTTTCTTTGAAGCCCAGCTTAAAAATTAACTCAACCCAATGCTCGATGAAAGGACAGAAAAAAAGGACATAAGGACGGAAGGACAAACGACGGACACGACAAACACTATATCCACCGGCAATATTCATTGTTGGGCATAAGTATGACTTTCCAAATGACGATTTTGCTTCTCAAAAACAGCTGAAATATGTATCGATTGATAGACCTTTTTTTTTAAATTTCTCGAAAACATGTACATGTAAATACACGAACACATGGAGTATAGGTCCTATGTTTTTGCCTTACACGCTTTATTTTATAACACTATACTTTAATTATACACTGGTTGTCGTAACCATTGCAGTACTATATTTTAAACTATATAAAGAAGATGTATTTTAAAATTTATTTCAGATAAAACTTAATTTACTTTTAAGAAGTGTTCATTTTTCAAACTGTAAAGAAAATTCTTTTTGGTCATTTAAATGTTATTGATAAAATATGCTTTCGGGTAAGTTTTGTTACGTATCAAAAACAAAGGATGGTTTTGCATTGGAAATGTTTTTCCTAACAATGACGTTATCCGATCGCCACGTCGTGTTTTCAAGTAATAAAAAAGAATACAAACGAATGTATTTTTTTTTAATTATCCAATCACATGTCATAGACGAATTCCTTAGTGCCAGGGTAACGGCCTTGGGTTCACTCTGTTTACATAATTTCTGAACAGGTAAACAGTTTATCACATGAAATAACATTTTTCCGTAACACATTCTCTCGTCATCCGCTTTATAACATGCATATGATTATGTTGATATTAATGATAAACTAATGCAATTTTGATATTGTCATCTTTTTGCAATTTTGAACTAAACGGTATTTGTATAACTTAATTTACATATATAATTATCCTAATAAGATAATCAAATTCCATCGCTTTTTTGAAAATATCCATATCTCTGTGTCTCTAGAAAAAACATGATTGCAAGTCAGGAACACCAATTTTGTATACATATAGTAATGCATTCGTAGGTGAAATTCTATGTACACTTCTATAGTAGATCCATCTTCACTGTATATTATTTGTTATGTTGAAGAAATATTGTTTTTCCACCATAAATCATCAACATCTAATTTTTCTCAAATTTAATTTCACACTTTGGGTGTTTTTTCTGTATTTTTGACTAGTAAAAATATCGAAGAAATCTTTAGCACCTTGTTTGCATTTTATAATTTCTTGCAAGATCTTTTGAAGAAAGCTAGGTTTCTTCGATTTGTCTTATGATCAGAATTCAACCGTAATTTTCCAATGCAAATCAACATTCCTAACAACAATGTAAAATGCAACCTTAGTTCATACAATTTGCAGAATTCCTTTAATCTTTAAAAAGTCCCATTTGTATCATATAACTTCAGAAATAAATTGTAAATCTTTTCTCAATTATCAAACGGTTCTTTTGTTTGATTATACAGAACCAACCATACCCAACTTGACACCTACGCAGTCCAAAAAGCAGTAACCGCGACTGCTTTGGGACACACTGGGACTGCTGAGGGGATGCTTTCTTGCTTTGTTCACTTATTCGTGAACAAGGTTTTGAGTCGCATGACAGCTCTGTTCACTTGTATTCTACATTTGCAGGCTATCGGTTATTGTTTGTTTACTTTAAGCATATTGGTGTTTAAGATAAAAATAAAAAAGGATTTCCTACTATTGCACAATTTTATTAAGTAGACATAGTTATAATTAAAACTCTTTACACGCTGTAAATTAACACAAATGAAGTTTAGAATAAATCAGAAGAAATGAAAGTGCTTGAAAAAATGAAGATTAGTAGATTATTTCTATTCCTTAAATTAAATTTGATACAGGTGTTCGGAAAAAAATACTTAGGCCTATTCAGTCAATTAAATGCTCTTAAAATATGAACACGAAGTTTGCATTTTGTTATTTATCTGAAAAAATAAGAACATACAAAATATGTTTGTGAAACACAATTCTGACGTGGTATACACATGTATGATTCTTTTAGGGTAGCAAAGGTAAAAAAAGCTAAAAATTAATTGGCAATATAATTGTACAACTGATGTCATTTCAATCAGTTTAAGAAAGAAATATTTGACGATAGGCAATGGAATCGGCGTGAACAATATTGTCTTATACACCATGGGATTGAAAGTGCAAGTTTGAATTAAAATTTTCAAACATGCCATTTAATATATGTTTCGCGGTCTTCAATGCAATGGTGTTCATTGCAGTACTTATATCTGATATTCTGGGATAGAGATCCTTTACACTGCTGATGCAAATATCTGATTGACACACAGGGGCTCTTTGCCTGGCATACTGCCTTAAAGACTATCTCTCTGAAGGAAAGAACCAATTCTATTCTCATGTTTGAGACTTCTTCATCGAATGCTCACTGACTGTAATAACATGTTAATTATACCTGAAGACCTCTTTACCTGTTGATCTATCTATCTATCAACGTGCAGACATGAAGACCTGTCGATCTGTAGACCTATAAACATGCGGACCTGATCACCTGTGAACCTGTCCATATGTAGACCTGTCAATCAGTAGACACGTCGACTTGTAGACCTGTGGACCTCTAGTCTTGTCAAGCTGTGTACAAGTCGACCTGCAGACCTGTACATCTGTCAATCTTTAGATATGTCAGACTGTATACATGTACATTGTACCTGTCGTCCTGTAGACCTGTAGTTCTGTAGACTAGTTAACCCATCTTGATTATCTTGTATGCTTCTTTACTTTTTTAAATATAGATTTATCGTTAAAGTGTCATATAATTGCAAATTCCATTGTATGTAAGGACGTTTGGCATGTACTACAGACCCATTCATAATCATATTCATGTTTGATTATTAATAAAATATTTCATTATGATACATACGTATTCATATACATATTTAATAATTCATAAAATTTACATATAAAATAAAGATTAATTTTGATTTCATTTTTAAATTTATAAAAATGAATATTGCTCATTAATGTACCATTTTTCCTACATAATTTTTTATAAAAACAACTTGGGCCAAAATATAATCATTTTCAACTGTTATAGTTACATAATTTATTTGTTTTCTCATTTCTCAGTGTGCTCCGCCCTTTAAATTAATAAACCCCGCTTTCTGGCACTGCTTTGACTGATTTCTGGGACAGCTGGAACTGCTTTAGAACCGCTGTTAGACTGCTTTAGCAATCACAAAAAGCAATCACTGGGAATTTATTGTGTCAGGTTTTGTCTGGTTGGTATTGTACGTGAAAAGTATGTTGTTGGTCTCCAAATTTTTAAGTGTTAAATTCCCTTGCCTTATTGCTTTTTGGGAGAATAGAGGTTATTCCAAATTATTTGGGTATAAGCTTACTGACCAACTTTACTGTAATTATTGATTTTAAAATATATGAATTAATATTTGTCGAATAAATAGAAAAATTCTGCTGTAAAACATTCTTTTTTATGATTGTTTCAAATTTTTTAGAACTTGAAATTCTTCCATTATGGTAATTTATGCATCTTAAAATCTTTTCATGCCATTAATTATTTTTGGAAACATCATACTTTAGGAGTAAGGGTTAATATCATCGAGTTCTTGATCTACATATTTTTGTATAGTTTTTTTTTTAATTTAGTTTAACTTCTTCCAAGAACTCTTGTTTTTTGTTTCCAAATAAACCATCATTATTGATTTAGTAGTTGAGATTTCTATTGGCGTAATTTCTTGTTTTAGTGTTTAAAAATATTTTGCAGGTTTTTCCATCTTCTATCCACTTACAATGACTACCTAACAAAAATTTAAGCATATTTACTAATCTACTCTAAATCTCTCTCAAGACAGATCATCATATCGGAATACATTATGTAGATTGACAAATGGTTATAGGCAAACATATCATGTAAAGATTTAAATTGATCCTTGATTTGTCATATCTCCTTTCTCTAGTGCTTTTGCAGAAAACTGTACTACCATATCTCTTGTTTTTATCAATAGAATATAAAGAAATAGATTAGGGAAAATACGGTTTTCATCATCCATAAACATTAAACTTTTTTAACATTAATTGCATAAATACTTCTGTTGTTTTCAATAAGAAAAAATTAAAAGAATTCATTTCCACGTTTAAATTGATAGTGATATCGTATTCTAGAATAGAAATCATTTTTTTTAGCCTGGCTTCTTATAAACATCATTACATTAAATAACAATTGACAGGGTTTCTCTTATACTTAACAAAGTAAAGTCTAGCTTGTTTACTGGATTGTTCATACTCCATATCTGTAAATGTATATATTGATTTTACATTTGGATTTTTGTTCCTCCAGGAATCTACTAAACTAAATTTTGACTTTTTTTTATTTCAAAGTTTGTTCATATGATGTTTTTCTCTAATATATTAGCAGATATTTTTTTCACAATTTGACTGGTAATCCTGTATTACATTCATTTCCAATAACATGATAATGAAATTGTGTAAAATTTTCTTTAAAAAACTGATTTTAACCATAAAATTTAAGCACACTTTTATTTTATGATATATACCAATATTATGATATGATGAAATTTCCTTCACCATCACTATAATCTAGAAATTTTGATTTCATTTACGTTATATTTACATTCCGTGTATTTTTCCTTACGAAATTCATTAGAAATCCACGACATTCAAATTTCTATAACACACGCTAAACCTTGTCACCGCGCGTTAGAATACAAAGTAGGAATATATGCATTTTCTATAATCTGGGAACACCAAAATGTACAATGTTTCGACTCAATTTAATAAAAATCTATAATCCTGTTAAATTAACATAAAAATACTACAAATGTGCGTTTAAAATTAATTTGTCACTTTTTTCCTCGCAATGTTTGTTTGCGTTCTTTAACTTTGCAAGGTCATCTGACGTCACAAACGGCTCTTACGTCTATTAACCGCGTCAGTTTTGAAGGCCGTTAAATTCGCTTTCAAGATTAACGAAATATAAGGAAAATTAGAGAATGTAAATATAAGCATTGAATTCATATTTTTGGCTGTCTTCGGTCCTATAACACACCTGGCCGTGCCGACAAATTTATCATACCGCGCTAACGCGCGGTATTCAATTTGTCGGCACGGCCAGGTGTGTTATAGGACCGAAGACAGCCAAAAATATGAATTCAATGCTTAAATAAAAAAGGATTTATGTTCCACTTGCATTTGATTTTCCTGAGCTGATGAGTATATCATTTGCCCATAAGGAATAGACTGAATTTTTCTCTGATTCTTGTAAACAATAGACAGATGGTTTAAAGTTTCATTTTAAAACATGTATCCTTAAGAATTATGCAAATATTTGTATTCAAACAAATTTGCAAATGCATTTTAAAAATTTATTTTCGGTTTGCACACTCTTTGTTTGCTTCTTTTACTCTACATTAACCAATCACTAACCAGCACCAATATGCGTCCCACCTTCCCTTGCCATTTACTCATCGCTCGATCACCGTTCAATTTGGAATACTGAACGATTTAGGGACTGTTTAAATCAAAATATGCGATTTTTTTTTTAGTAAATTGATAATAGTATTTTTCTATTTATTTCAACAGAGTCGTCCTATGGATGGTAGCAGCGACATTAATGTCCCTTACAATTTTCATAGGTAAGTAAATTAATCTATTCCCAAAAATGACAAAGTAACCACCACAATAACTTACTTGATTGAAGAGTGCACGAAAAAACATCATTTATGCTGTTATTGGAGGTCACCGCACAACATTGAACGTTTTTAACGATTTATATTTTATGCAATAGAAAGAATGTAGGTTTGATAAAAAAAAATACGGGCATTTTGGGGGGAAATATCATAGGGAAACGGAGTTTTGGAAAATTCTTGCTAACGGGTACATGTACCGAATCAAACAAATCTTGTACCCCTGTAACTAGTACAATTAAATATAAACATTTTCTAGTATTCAAACAGTCACTTTTTTTACTAAAATGTTCTCTTTGGACGCATTAAAAACGAATTAAAATAAATCATCTTTGGACTTCATTACAAAGACACTAAGCACATTGCTAATAAGAATGTTTAAGTATAACGACATGGAAACAAGTTCATTGTTATATTATTTATTGATTGTCTTTTGTTTCCCGTCTGATACTAAAATTTTTTACTCGTCACATATTACATGTACCCATGACGAACTTTAAATTGTAATTACTGAACACTTGAGAATTTTTTATGTCATTCTTTACCGTTACACAGGGCGTTTTATTTAATATTCTCATCCGCATGACCAGAAACCACCACTTAACATTTCACAAAGCTTGGGAAATGAACAGTTATTACACAAATATGGATCAATGTAGGTCAATATGCATTTATAATGACCCAGGATGACAGATATTGACCGAAGATACATGGAATATATCGACCGAGGGCGCTAGCCCGAGTTCGATATACTCTATGTATCTGAGGTCAATATCTGTCAGCCTGGGTCATTATAAATGCATATTGACCTACATTGAGTCCATATTTATTATATTATATAAATAATATTTTCCCAAATTTATTCATACAATGTATAACTTCCTAATGTTTACAGAGATAGTATTAACGGTTAATTAGTTGAATGTAAATGTTTCAAAATTTATTGAATGTTACTCAGAGGAACTTGCTTCGGTAATAAATTTTAACCCATAGCATTATAATAACGCAAGATATCTATCTCCGAATAACACAGAGTACCCCCTCCCCCAGATTGAGAATTGCACTCGTTTACACTTGCAGAGGAAATTATATGCACTGACAAAATATAAATATTTATGTCTTCTAAGATATGAAACAATCATACATGGCACGCTCGTGTTTACTTTCTTTAGTCTCCTTAATCGCGAAAACAGCGTCAAAACTCTGCTCGCCGAGTGGAAAAGTCGAATTCAACCATGAAATGTCATGTGCTAAGTATTCCCGAAAAATGTTCACAGATATCCTTGTTAAATTGTTTTGTATTTTCAGTCTCAGAGTTCTTCATTATATCTTTTAAATTTTTCCTCACCTACAACTTGCAAACTTCCATGTTTGTCTAAAGCGAAAGTGAAAACGAGGCAGCTCGTGCGAGTCATTATTCGCTTTCAGCGGTCGTTGTTAAAAAATAATTACTTCGTATTGACCAATCAGATTACCGGATTTCACAAAGTTATTTAATATTACCTTTTAATAACCCCGCAATCGACTATTAGGGAGCATATAGCTTTTAGCTCACCTGAGTCGAAATCTCAAGTGAGCATTTCTGATCAAAATTTGTCCGTTGTCTGTCGTTGATGATATTTTCGTCGTTGTTGTTGTTGTCGTTAACTTTTCACATTTCATCTTCTTGTCAAGAACCACTGGGCTAATGTCAACCAAACTTGCCACAAAATATCTTTAGGTGTAGGGGATTCAAGTTTATTCAAATAAAGGGCCGCATCCTCTTCCACGGGGACATGATTATGAATTAGTGAAAAATAAACTTAAGGTAATATTTTAAAAGATCTTTTTCTCCAGAACCACTGCTCCGGGAAAAATTAATCTCATGTGGAATCATCCTAAGTAAGTGTTGATTCAAGTTTATTTAAATCATGACCATGGGGGTAGGGTGGGGTCATAGTGGGGAATCAACAGAGGAATACATGGGGAAAATCTTTAAAAAAATATACTTCTCAAGAATAGCAAAGCCGTGATTGGTCATACTGCATACAGGAAAATTTTTGCCTCCGTTTTTTTTTTTCGTCATTTTTAAATCAAGTTAAAAGCAGGATTAGGACAGAAAAGCTTCAATTGTTTATATATTATTGATATGAAAGTATCCTCGGGTAATGAAGAATCAAGTTTGTTCAAATCATGACCTGCGGGGTTGAGTGTGGCCACAATGGGTGATCAAGGATTATGTTAGAATACATAGAAAAATCGTGAAAATTCTTCACAAGAACAAGAAAGCCATTATTGATCGTAGATTTAACAGCATTGAAAAAGGTAATGAAGACTTAAATTTGTTCCAATCATGTCCAATCAGGAGAATAGCAGAGAAATTAATGTGGATCATAGTTAAACAACGGAAATCAATATAAAGGATATATCAATAAAGAATTACATCTTAGAAATACAATAATAATAATTAAAAAAACGTTATGTATTATGTTCATTTAAAAACATTGAATTAGGATCATAGTTAAACAACGGAAATCAATATAAAGGATATATCAATAAAGAATTAAATCTTAGAAATACAATTATAATAATTAAAAAAACATTATGTATTATGTTCATTTAAAAACATTGAATAAGGATCATAGTTAAACAACGGAAATCAATATAAAGGGTATATCAATAAAGAATTAAATCTTAGAAATACAATAATAACTAGATGTGAAACTCGTTGCGAGCAACGAGAGGTCTTCCGACCCTTTCCGGAAAGAAAACTTAAAATCGAGCTGAAAAAGTAAAAAAAGATTTGCCCACAAGAGGGTTTGAACACATTAGTCGCCAGCATGAAATTCCAACACACTAAATATTACGCTATCGGGACCTCTACTCAAAATCTACTTGTATATATCAACAAAACAGTGCTTCTCTCTTAAAAAAGAAGGCGGGTCACTATTCAAAATATAGCGCCAAACGCAACGAGTTAAAAAAAAAGAACGTTCTTATAGCGTAACCTTCGAGGTTTAGAAAGTATATTTAACACATTTTACAAATTCCATATTGTTTTATATATGCATGTAACACTAAAGCGGTGAAGCGGTTATGAATTTTAAACTTTTTTCAATTTCCTGTTTATACCCAAAGTGAACTATCCTGATTAGTTAATCAAAATAGGTTGAAACGTTTCGCCGAAAAATCTGGCTCGCCCTACGATGGTCAAGGAATCAGATATCATTTATGCTCAATAACTTGAATCAGGTCTTTGAGACAAGAATGCTTGAATAAACTCCATGAAGCGATCTTTTAAAAAAATCGTTTTCTTATTTTTGTCTTATTCATTAGTTTAATATGACACAAGTGTGCATAGGAAAACAGTGGTTAAGATTTATACTTACAATATTCATTGATATTCTTTTTTGAGACAGTATAACTTATAAGTACGATTTAAGATCTGTTTTTCCGTGGTGCACAAAAGATATTAGGTATCGAATTTCATCTGCACATTTAGTCTTTTCTTTTTTTATTTTGAAAACCAGCCAAAACCAATAATAGAAGACGTTAGCTTGACACAGAACTGCAACGTAACTACGACGTGACAATCCAAGTATTCCTTTACATTTCATTTATCCTTTTGTTACTTTCATTCAAGCAAACGCTCGGCTGCCTCCGAAAACCCCTATTGCGAAATGTCGACGTTGACTGAGACAGCCGCCATTTTGGACCCGCTTCAGATTTTTGAATGCTAATATCTAGAGTTTAGATTTATCAACATTCAAACAAATTATATAGTAAGCATTATAGGGAGGGTTTCTATTAATATACCAAAAATAAATGAGAAATATTGAAAAACAAAAAAGTTAGAAAATACAATTTTTTTAAATTCGCATGCCGTAACGACCGGAAGAACTGACGACGCACAAAAAGGTGATTCTGCAAACCACAAAGTCACGAACTATCGTCTCCAATAAGTCTCCAGGTAATATCTTTAGCCATTTACGATAAAAAGGGGCGACAAAATTGCATTTTAAAATCAGGAAATTGCCCATAACTTGGCACCAGAAGCGAATTTCCAAATTTCCTTAAAAATGTATCAAGTTCATATTTTTGCGCATAATTCCTGAAAATTTCATAAAAATCCGCCGAACAGTTGCTGAGAAATCGCGTGCACAAAATTTTGGGAAAAAAATAAGAATATAATAATAACTAGATGAGATCTCGTTGCGAGCAACGAGTAGGTCTTCCGTTGAATTTCTAGATAAGATGAGATGTGATTTTGACTGAGATAATCGTTAAAAGAGAATGACTTTAAGTTTTCCTTCATTAAATTTAAAATTACTCATTTTTATCAGGGAATCTTAAACATCTTTTGTTAAATAAAACTGATAAATACATTTTTTTTTAAATTCTCATGCCGTAACGACCGGAAGAACTGACGACGCACAGCGTCAAAGATTTGACATTCTGGCCCCTCGTGACCCCTAATTACGTAACATATGATCAAAATCATATCATATATTGTTGCAAATCGTTATGATGAATACTTTTGCTTCAGTAATGTATAACAAAATATTGATCATTAAAGAGTTATAGATAAAAGACTTTTGGCCCCTCTGAGCCCCTTATTTGAGGGGTCAGTCCCTTTTTCTTGATATCAAATGAAAGGTCTTGTGATTTTGAAGATTTTTTGTTCAACATTTATTCAGAGATTTCTATTCGTTGTGGAAATATGCTAAATGGAAATATTTAGGGGCCACTCCTTCAAGTCCTTAATGGGGCCGTATTACAAAAATTCAAAGTATGCATATTGTTTAGAACATTATTCTGACCATTTTTTGTTCAATATCGCTTATCAAAATGTCCCTGCTTTTTGAGATATAAAGCGTCAAAGATGTGACATTCTGGCCCCATGTGGCCCCTTATTACGCAAGATATGCTTAAAAATTTATAAAATATTGTTCCAAATGGTCTAAAATTTAATATTATCGAAAAATCTAGCAGAAAAAATGAAAAAAAAATTGGGTCATATGGGGGATCGAACCTGGGTCGCCCGCGTGACAATCCAACGCGCTAACCATTCGGCCATTGGGATCGCCGCTTCGCGTTTTCAAATGCTAATATCTCGAGATTGGCTTTTTCGATTTTCAAACAAATTACATATTTGGCTTCTGCAAAAGGGTCTCTATTCAATTCAAAAATAAAAATATTAAAAAAGAAAAGTTGAAAAAATGCGTTTCTTAAATTTGCTTCCGGTATCGACCGGAAGTATTGACGACGCACGAAAAGGCGATTCTGCAACGCTACAAGTCATGAACTATCATCTCCAATTAATCTTCAGTTCATATCTTAAGCACTTTTCTCTATCAAATCAAGACAAAATTGCATTTTAAAATCAGAAAATTGTCCATATCTCACGACCGGAAGTGACGTCATTAAAACGATCAAAAACGTATCAAGATCGATTGATAAGCTATTACATATGAAAATTTCATGTAAATCGGCCGAACCGTTTCCGAGAAATCGCGTGCACAAAATCGGTTGGAATAATAATAATAATAGGGAAAAAGAAACCGAACGAAAACAATAAGGTCTTCCGTTGGAAACGGAAGACCTTAATAACTAGATGTGAAACTCGTTGCGAGCAACGAGAGGTCTTCCGTCCCTTTCCGGAAAGAAAACTTAAAATCGAGCTGAAAAAGTAAAAAAAAGATTTGCCCACAAGAGGGATTGAACACATTAGTCGCCAGCATGAAATTCCAACACACTAAATATTACGCTATCGGGACCTCTACTCTAAATCTACTTGTATATATCAACAAAACAGTGCTTCTCTCTTAAAAAGAAAGGCGGTCGCTATTCAAAATATAGCGCCAAACGCCACGAGTTAAAAAAAAGAACGTTCTTATAGCGTAACATTCGAGGTTTAGAAAGTATATTTAACACAATTTACAAATTCCATATTGTTTTATATATGCATGTAACACCAAAGCGGTGAAACGGTTATGAATTTTAAACTTTTTTCAATTTCCTGTTTATACCCAAAGTGAACTATCCTGATTAGTTAATCAAAATAGGTTGAAAAGTTTCGCCGAAAAATCTGGCTCGCCCTACGACGGTCAAGGAATCAGATATCATTTATGCTCAATAACTTGAATCAGATCTTTGAGACAAGAATGCTTGAATAAACTCCATGAAGCGATCTTTTAGAAAAATCGTTTTCTTATTTTTGTCTTATTCATTAGTTTAATATGACACAAGTGTGCATAGGAAAACAGTGGTTAAGATTTATACTTACAATTTTCATTGATATTCTTTTTTGAGACAGTATAACTTATAAGTACGATTTAAGATCTGTTTTTCCGTGATGCACAAAAGATATTAGGTATCGAATTTCATCTGCACATTTTGTCTTTTCTTTTTTTATTTTGAAAACCAGCCAAAACCAATTATAGAAGACGTTAGCTTGACACAGAACTGCAACGTAACTACGACGTGACAATCCAAGTATTCCTTTACATTTCATTTATCCTTATGTTACTTTCATTCAAGCAAACGCTCGGCTGCCTCCGAAAACCCCTATTGCGAGATGTCGACGTTGACTGAGACAGCCGCCATTTTGGACCCGCTTCAGATTTTTGAATGCTAATATCTAGAGTTTAGATTTATCAACATTCAAACAAATTATCACGCATTCTCTGTAAGCACCAACGAATTTTCTATAGGGCTTGGAAACGACATGTCTCAGATTTTGATGAAATTTTTACCATAGGTGTGTCTAGGTACAAAACTATAGTAAATATGGTGTCGGAAGTTCCACACGTGCACTTGGTTGCCATGGAGACGGATCCATTGAATTCGGCCATTTTTGGCCCATTTTGACTAAATGAAAACATGAAAATTGAGGAAATGTAAATGAATATTTATCGGTATCTAATACACTCACACAAAAATCATTGGATCATTTGATAACATGACCTTTTAAGGTACACAGAGCATATAATCGTTTATTCTAGAAATATTCTTCCTTTAAGAAAAAGGTCATGCAAAATGACATGGTTTCCAAAAATTTGAAAAATGGGAAAATTGGAATTTTTTGAGATCTTTGAGGCTAAATAAGAAAAATTGTCCGCAGAAATTTCCCAAATCTTATGTGTGTAATTATACCTGGGAATATGTAGTGTCATTTCATGAAAAAACATAAGTGGGCTTTTGCTCCTATTTTTCGTAACATGTATCTGTAAATGGATATATTTCAGAAAAATGTGAAAATTCAAATTTTGGCAAAGTTTTAATTGTCATCACTGCATAATTAGTACGTATGTTGTAAAATTTGAAATTTTAATGACAAGAGCTGGACACCACTAGCTGGTATGGACAACGGTTGAGGGGAATTCCCATTTCTACTTTTAGTATCAGGTGGCTTAATATAGATATGTCTCTGAATATTAGGAAAAATGGCATTTTTGTTCTCATTGGAAGCTTCATATAAAAAGTCCTAACAAATATTAAGCTTTCTACAATATGCTTTCAGAATGTACATGTGTTTGTACAAAAATTGCTACAATATTGAGGATGGACTCTTGTTTCATTATATGGCAACAATGGTCCAAAAATAGATTATTCGAATAATGGAGAAAAATGTAGATTATTGCACCTTTTCAAGCACTTTAAAGATGCCATTGCTGCTTAATTAAGTAGTATATTGTAAAATTTGATATGTTTATGGCAATAGCTTGACACCTATAGCAGGTGTGGGCAATGGTTGAGGGGGTTTCCCATTTCTATTTTTAGTATCACGTGGCGTAATATTGATAATAAGTACTCTAAATATTAGGGAAAATTGAAGTTTTATGCTAATTTGAATCTTCGTACAAAATTTCTTTATAAATATAATGCTTTCTACAATATGCCTACAGAATGAACACTTGTTTGTACAATAATTGCTACAATATTGAGGATGAACTCTCGTTTCTTTTTAAAGCAACAATGGTCTAAAAATAGAATCCTGGAATAATCGAGAAAATGTAGATTATGCACTTTTTCTGGCACTTTTTAGATGTCATAGATGCATAATTAGGAAGTATATTGTAAAATTTGAGATGTTAATGACAGTAGCTGGCCACAACTATCTAGTGTGGACAAAAGTTGAAGGGGGGGGGGGGTCCTATTACTATTTTTAGTATCACGTAGCGAAATATCGATATTTAGGCCATTTATAGGAAAACTTTAAAAATCTTTTCAATTGTTGTGTAAAATAATTCGTGATTGTCCTAATTCTAGTCTTTGACAATGTACCTGTATTTTCATCTAACAAGTTAATTTTGTCCAAAGACTTTTAATTTTTTTAGACGAAGACTAAAAGAGCGTATTCTATATGGCAGTTTCTGTGGTCTGCATTTTTTTTTTGTTGATAGTCAACATATTTCAAGAACCTTTTGTCACAGAGTATCTAAGGGATTTTGTGAATAAATGTACCAAACATAGGGATTTTCTCTTGAAACAAGAGGAGATACTAGGGAATCTAATGTCTAATAACAAGACCTTGTTAAAATGCCATTTCACTGATCTGTTACAGGGTTACTCTCATGACTGTTGATGCCCTCTGGTCTCTTTTATAAGAAGGTACTGTTTGAGCTTTATTGTGCCCTAAAAATTTTCTTAAAAAGTTGTGAAATTGGCTTTAACAATCATTGAGTACATGAATATGATAGACCATTAAAGAATTTGACACGAAAGGGGGTCGTTCAGAAGATATGACATCATTAATTTGGTACACTTTAAAGTTTAATGCAGAAAAGCCTCAAAATGACTCATTTCTGTGCTGATCTAATAGCCACCGTCGCCCTCTTTAATTTTGGGATATATTATGTAAACTGCTATGAAAAATCACATCGGTTATCTCAAAATCTCTCTGGGCGAGAGTGGCAGAGTATGTCTTCTGAAAGAAAAAATTCCACTGAAAATTGATGTCTTCTGCAACTTTTTTAGAAAATACGGGAAAATACACAAGTTAATGACGTCACAATTAGCATTTAGGAGGTCATAAAAGAAGAACGATTTGTGTATTTTTACTGCAGGGAATTATTATGATTCAGAAAAAAGTGAATTTTGATTTCTTATATCACTTTCATATTTTAGAAAAATATACGGCTCTAAATATTTTGTATTGAAACTGTACCTAGTTTTTTGTTTCTATAAATAGAACTGGAAGTCCTCATTGATTTTGCATATATCAAATATAAGTAGAACTGAATATCATCATTGTTTTTTATGCTTGTTTGTTAACGGTACCTACCGATATTTCATATATTTTATACGAGGGCTGTTCGGAAATTATTGAGACAATTACATTTACTCCATAAAGGACGGAGATAATTTCATAAAAATGCATCAACATTTTGTAAAGAACGAATTAAACAATTATGCAAAATTTCTAATTCCTATGATTTTAAGAAAATTTTCGGTGAAATGATAAACATGCATATGTCTATCGATCCGGAGCAGCATCGCTACGTCATTTAACGTCACGTCAGCCGGAGATGGTTTCGCATGTAAAACGATCGCAAAGCGTTTAATAATTTTCCTTCTTTGTTATTACATATAACTTTACAAAAATCAAACAGTCTCTTTTCTTAACCTATTTTTTTGAAATGTATGGCGTTGCTACCACGGTGTAAAATTTTCATTTGTGGGAAAAGATGACTTGGAATCATGCAGTGCCGATTTATGCAACGCGGGTCAACGATATAAATACCGTAACGATATCAATATTGTATGTAATCACTGATGGCTGTCCGATGCTTTTGATTTCACTCTAGTTGAATTAATTGTTAAAAAAATGCATATCAATGAAAAAAGTACCCAACACATTATTTTTGCTAGTTATTATTGTTTTAGCAGGTCATCCTGTCTGGAAAAGAGTTCTACATTGCGATACACACAATTTTAGGTATTCTGGCTGCTCCGCCCTTGCTGTCAAAATCCATTTTTTCGTTCTTTGCAGATTTCTATACCGCGCTTAATATCTTAATTATCTCCGTATTTTTGATCAAAATTCTAACAAAGTTGCACAACATGAATTTAAAATAAAGCTGAAAAATTATACACATAAACTGAATTATTTTCGCTCTTATTATGGGTCCACGGATAGTTAGAACGTTGGTGTTACATATTTTCAATATCTGATTTCGTGACTGCTCCGGGTACCCTTACTATTGACGCATTTATGAAGAATTGTACAGAAAATATCTTATATTTGTAAAATATTTTTTGCTTTTATCAATTTTAAGTGTATGTCAAACGTATATGCAAAATTTCACCGAAAGACGTTCATTAGAAAGCAAAATACACAAAATGTGTCAATAATTTTCGAACAACCCTCGTACTTATCAGTCACATGATTATTTTACTAGGAAAACTTGATTATATTCATGACATATTGAACATGTTGAATACAGCAGTATACTGCATACAGGAAAAATTTCGCCCCCATTTCATTTTCGCCCTTTTCGCCCTCTTCTTGATTGGGCGAATCTAAAACGGGGCGAACTCAAATTAAACAGCATAATTTCTTAAACATAACTATGACTGGGCGAATTTAAAACGGAGCTAAATTGTCCGGAGGCACAAAAGAGCGAAAATAACACGGGGCGAAAATAACCCTGTAGAAAGTATTTCGTAAATATGTTATCAATGAAGCTCCTTTAATTCTTTGTCATTTTTCTTCTTTTGCTGAGAAGTTGCTACATATAAGTAGATATGCTACAAATAGGAAGAGAGCCCCATGTTCAGATAGTGTGCATTTCACTAAATAGTTTGGAAGTATTTGTCAGTCACACAACGTCTACCGTAAATCTGGAAATTTTTCCGTCGATTTTATTTTGCGAATTCAGGTCAAAATTGTGCTTATTAATTTTTACGTATCAAAATTTTGCGAATAACCACTGCTTTGTTAAATGTTCTTATTTATAATTTGTTTTTAAGAAAAATATTTCTGCGAACTTGCAAATCTGCTAAAAAGTTATCTACAGCAAAAATTTCCAGACTAACGGTATAACATTGATTTTTCTCTCCAACATTGCCTGAAAAGGTACAATAACTCATATTTTCTCGATTATTCTGGGAATCTTTTTAGACCATTGTTGGTATAAAAAAAGGTCATTCCTAAACATTGTAGCAATTCCTGTACAAACAAGTGTTCATTTGGAAGGCATATTGTAGAAAGCTTTATATTTAAGACATTTTCTAGGAAGATTCAAATTAGCAAAAAATCAGTCATGCTGATCAGTCAATCTATATTTCGCCATGTGATATTAAAAATAGAATCGGGAAACCCCCTCAACCATTGTCCACACCAACTAATGGTGTCCAGCTATTGTCATTAACATCTCAAATTTTACAATGTACTTCTTAATTAAGCAACAATGGCATCTATAAAGTGCCTAAAAAGGCGCAATAATCTACATTTTCTCCATTATTCGAATAATCTATGTTTAGACCATTGTTGCCATAAAATGAAACAAGAGTCCATCCTCAGTATTGTAGCATTTATTGTACAAAATTGTGCATTCTGAAAGCATATTATAGAAAGTTTTATATTTGTTAGGACTTTTTATATAAAGCTTCCAATTAACAGAAAAATGTCATTTTTCCTAGTATTAAGACATATCTATATTTATCCACCTGATACAAAAAATAGAAATGGGAATTCCCCTTAACCATTATCCATACCAGCTAGTGGTGTCCAGATCTTGTCATTACCATCTAAAATTTAAAAAAAAATGTTTTCTCATTATGCAGCAATTACATCTAAAATGTGCTTGAAAAGGTGCAATAACCTACATTTCCTCAATTATTCGAATACTCTATTTTTAGACCATTGTTGATACTGTGATATGAAATGAAAAAAGAATTCATCCTCAATATTGTGGCAATTATTGTACAAAGACATGTACTTTCTGAAAGCATATTGTAGAAAGCTATATATTTGTAAGGACTTCTTATATGAAGCTTCTAATTAGAACAAACATGTCATTTTTCCTAATATTCAGAGACATATCTATATTTAGCCACCTGATACTAAAAATAGAAATGGGAATTCCCTTCAATAATTATCCATACCAGCTAGTGGTATCCAGATCTTGTCATTAACATCTAAAATTTTAAAAAAAAATGTTTTCTCATTATGCAGCAATTACATCTAAAATGTGCTTGAAAAGGTGCAATAACCTACATTTCCTCAATTATTTGAATAATCTATTTTTAGACCATTGTTAATATGAAATGAAACAAGAGTTCATCCTCAATATTGTGGCAATTATTGTACAAACAAATGTATATTCTGTAAAAATATTATACAAAGCATTATATTTGTTAGGACTTTTTATATGAAGCTTCCTATTAAAACAAAAATGCCATTTTTCCTAATATTCAGAGACATATCTATAGTTAGCCACCTGTACTAAAAATAGAAATGGGAATTCCCATCAACAATTATCTATACCAGCTAGTGGTGTCCCGATCTTGTCATTTACATCTAAATTTTTACAAAATATTTCCTATTTATGCAGCAACTACATCTAAAAATTGCCTTAAAAGGTGCAATAATCTACATTTTCTTAATTATTCGAGTAATCTATTTTTAGACCATTGTTGCCATATAATGAAACAAGAGTCCATCCTCAATATTGTAGCAATTTTTGAACAAACACGTGTACATTCTGAAAGCATATTGTGAAAGCTTAATATTTGTAAGGACTTTTTATATGAAGCTTCCAATTAGAACAAAAATGCCATTTTTCCTAATATTCAGAGACATATCTATATTTAGCCACCTGTTACTAAAAATAGAAATGGGAATTCCCCTTAACCGTTATCCATACCAGCTAGTGATGTCCAGCTCTTGTCATCAAAATTTCAAATTATACAACATACGTTCTAATTATGCAGTGATGACAATTAAAACTTTGCCAAAATTTGAATTTTCACATTTTTCTTAAATATATCTATTTATAGATACATGTTACTAAAAATAGGAGCAAAAGCCCACTTATGTTTTTTCATGAAATGACACTACTTATTCCCAGATATAATTACACACATAAGATTTGGGAATTTTCCGCCGACAATTTTTCTTTTTTAGCCTCAAAGATCTCAAAAAATTCCAATTTTCCCATTTTTCAAATTTTTAGAAACAATGTCATTTTGCATGACCTTTTTCTTAAAGGAAGAATATTTCTAGAATAAACGATTATATGCTCTGTGTACCTTAAAGGTCATGTTATCAAATGATCCAATGATTTTTGTGTGAGTGTATTAGATACCGATAAATATTCATTTACATTTCCTCAATTTTCATGTTTTTATTTAGTCAAAATGGGCCAAAAATGGCCGAATTCAATGGATCCGTCTCCATGGCAACCAAGTGCACGTGTGGAACTTCCGACACCACATTTACTAGTTTTGTACCAAGACACACCTATGGTGAAAATTTCATCAAAATCCGAGACATGTCGTTTCCAAGATTTTTTGGTGCTTACAGAGAATGCGTGTTATATAGTAAGAATTATAGGGAGGGTTTCTATTAAAATACCAAAAAACAAATGAGAAATATTGAAAAACAAAAAAGTTAGAAAATACAATTTTTTTTAATTCACATGCCGTAACGACCGGAAGAACTGACGACGCACAGAAAGGTGATTCTGCAAACCACAAAGTCACGAACTATCGTCTCCAATAAGTCTCCAGGTCATTTCTTTAGCCATTTACGATAAAAAGGGGCGACAAAATTGCATTTTAAAATCATGAAATTGCCCATAACTTGGCACCAGAAGCGAATTTCCAAATTTCCTTAAAAATGTATCAAGTTCATCTTATTGCACATAATTCCTGAAAATTTCATAAAAATCCGCCGAACAGTTACTGAGAAATCGCGTGCACAAAATTTTGGGAAAAAAAATAAGAATAATAATAATAACTAGAGCAAAGCTCGTTGCAAAGCAACGAGTAGGTCTTCCGTCCTGTTTGACCGGAAGTTGGATTAATTTTTAACAAAAATGAGAAATAACGCCTAAAAATGGTTTGAATCCTTTAACGCTATGTTAATTAATGCAAAAATAAGCAATTTTTTGCTACTTCCGGTTTGACCGGAAGTGACGACAACGGACGAAAAAATTATTTTTTTGCTTTTAGAGACATTTGTTACCAAAAAACTTGTCAAGAACGGCAAAAATACGCGTTTTTCGACTACTTCCGGTTTGGACGGAAGTGACGACACCGGACGTTTTCTGACGACTTCAATAGATTAAGCTTGTCATTTTGAACAACTTTGCTTCTTTGACGTGTTACAAATTCTCCATACGTTTTGAGATATAAAGAAAAAACTGTTGGCCCCTCTAGGTCCTTGAATTTAGGGGCCAGCCCTTTTTTCGAGATATCTTTTGAAAGATCTTTAAATTCTGCACTTCTTTTGTTCTATACGTTGTCACAAAATATTTTCAGGTAAAAAGATATCGAAGAAAAGGTGTGAGAAATTTTGAAATTTGTGATAGGTCTATTTTCGGGCCATACCGAGCGCCGACGAGCGTCACTTCCAGTAAATTTGATATACCTGATGCACCTCTCTAGTCATAGCTCTACCTAGCCTCAAAGTTTGAAGTTTCTATCTAGAGCCGTTTTTCGGGAAAATTGTGGACAAAATGACCCTTAAAAATCAGAAAATCGACGATATCTCTAGACCGGAAGTGACGTCATC
>PRKT01001368.1:5729-17944 GCA_003671525.1 Saccostrea glomerata | reverse complement strand
TCATGTGGAATCATCCTCAGGTAGTGTAGATTCAAGTTTTTCCAAATCATGACCCCCGGGGCAAGGGTGGGGCCAAAATGGCCGACCAAGGTTTTACATAGGAATATATAAGAAAAATCTTTAAAAATCTTCTTCTCCGGAACCACTGGGCCAGGAAAGATGAAACTCATGTGGATTCATCCTCAGGTAGTGTAGATTCAAGTTTGTTCAAATCATGACCCCCGGGGCAAGGGTGGGGCCAAAATGGCCGACCAAAGTTTTACATAGGAATATATAAGAAAAATCTTTAAAAATCTTCTTCTCCAGAACCACTGGGCCAGGAAAGATGAAACTCATGTGGAATCATCCTCAGGTAGTGTAGATTCAAGTTTGTTCAAATCATGACCCCCGGGGCAAGGGTGGGGCCAAAATGGCCGGCCAAATTTTTACATAGGAATATATAGGAAAAATCTTTAAAAATCTTTCTCAAGAACCACTGGGCCAGGAAAGATGAAACTCATGTGGAATCATCCTCAGGTAGTGTAGATTCAAGTTTGTTCAAATCATGACCCCCGGGGCAAGATGGGGCCAAAATGGCTGACCCAAGTTTTACATAGGGATATAAGGGAAATCTTTTAAAATCTTCTTTTCAAGTACTTCAAAGCTATGATTAGTGATATTTATATGGAATCTTCCTCAGGTAGTGTAGATTCTAGTTTGTTCAAATGATGAACGCCTGGAGGGGGGGGGGATTCAAGCCCGATGTGCTCAGGTGAGCGCTGTGGCACCATGGCCTATTGTTTGACCTTTGAGTTTGACCCACTTTAAAAATAAAATTGGTCATAGCTTTTGAACAATTAGGAGTAGGGCCTTCATATTTCTCAGAGGTATTCCTTATGACAAAACCTCTTTGTGCTCAAACAATTTTGACCTTTTCATCTAGACCTTAGCATTGAACTTCTTTTTAGTAATTAGCTTTTGTCATATGTTTTGAACAGTTGGTGCTAGGACTTTGATATTTTACATGTATATTTCTAATGACAAGCTCTTTATCTTGGAGTTTGACAAAACGTTTAAATGTGTAATCTTGGCTAAAACTTTTTAAATGCGTTGTGCTTGGACTTTTATATCATTTCACAGGTGTAATTATTGAGACAGGTCTTTCCTATTGAAAACAACATTTTTCACCTCTTGACCTTGGAGTTTAACTGGCAGTTGAAAAACTTTAACCTTCGCTAAGAGCTGACATATGGGGCATCATTATTTCACATTCAAATCCGTCGCAGCCACAGATGGAACTCACGACCTTCCAGGCACGAATGAGCTATGGTTACGGTGCTGTTATTGAAGTAGGAAGCAATGATGCACTTTATATTTTTAGAATTGAAATTTTCTAGGGCATAGACAAGGTTAAAATGTCATAAAAGAGCACAAAAAATAAAAACAAAAACGTCTAGTACTGCATACAGAACAACACTCAACACTACAAAATCCTGTTTATTTACAATATTACGTTTGTAAATTTAATGTTAAAAACTAATCAATATAAAATGATTACGTATCCGACCACTACGAGACACGTTCAGTCAGTCGGTTCTACTGTTGTAATGTGTGATTAACATAAACACCTTAATTGATCATGGTTATGAATTAATGCGAAGTGTAAAATCGTAGGTGTGAGAAAAAAGACATCAATCAGCCAAACTGTTCATGAAATTTATTAGGACCCGACACTCTTAACCAAACTTTGTGACATTTTTAAAAATTTTAATTTTGATTCATACATCATTATATAGTAAAGAGTGTTTCGGCGGTTTTAAAACGGCTGTATGCCCTAAGGCCCGCCTCATCAGGGGTCCACCTTAGCAGTTGTATTCTTGTGGTAAACGTGATCTAATAATCATATCGCCTATGCTTTTGTGCTTGCTATAAGCTACAACTGGTTCCGATGTAAATATTTCTTTGCATCTTGTGTCTGTTTTCATTTCATTCCAATATTTTAAGATGCGACTTTTTAATCCTTTGATTCTCGGATTATATTTTGTAACCATATCTAATGGATTGCGGAGTTTAGATTCACTGTTGTTTTTATTAAGCATCTTATTTCTGTCCGTTTCAGTTACGCCCGTGATAATAGGGTCTATTTCTGTATCAGAGTAGCCTCTCTTTGATAAGTGTTTCTTGAAGTCTTGTAGGATTGTGCTGAAGGTTGCAGTGTCATTGGTATTTCTTAGATGTCTTATGCATTCTCCCTTAATAAAACCTTTGAATACTGCTGGGTTATGAGAGCTTTCTCTGTGTAGATATTGAAAATTATTTGTTGGTTTAATGTATGACTTAATATTCAGTTTGTTGGATTCTTGGAATTTCCTCCCTTTGTACACTGTTGTGTCTAAAAAGTTCACAGAGTCAATTGAGATTTCAAAAGTGAATTTCAAGTGCGGGTGGCATTGATTGCCAATTTGAAAGAAATCAAGAATCTCATTCTCAGACCCATTGAAAATGATAAAACCATCATCTCTGAATCTGCCGTGAAACAAGACTTTATTGGCATATTGAAATTGCGCCATGATTGATTGAGTTATCTGGAACATTCTTATATCAGATACTTCAGGGGAAACAGTTGAACCCATTGCGCAACCGATTTTTTGTTTGTAATATTTTCCATTGAACGCAAAATAATTATTTTCAAGTATGCATTTTAGAAGAAAGAGGAGATCTGAGACCTCGGGATAAGGCAGATCTGATAAATCTCGTTTGTTATTTCGGTAGGCCTCCTCAACAGCGCTTAATAATTCATCAAACTCCATGTTAGTATACATACTTGTAACATCGTAATAGGGTACAAGGCACATACGTAATTGATAATAAAATTCCCGTGTATAATTTGCAAAGCAAACAAATAAGTGGCACAAAAATTAATCCTGTCGTGCTAACTCGCACTGGCTAAATAAACGCAATGTCAAGATGGAAGAAGAGCAGAAGCGAATAGCCACGCCTCCTTTCAGTCAAACTGAAGCTAATACAATCAACCAATGAGTGACCATGTTGTTGGTCAAATGTTTTAAGAAGTAAAAAAACACAAGTTCTAAAATAATTAGAGATTATAATTTAAAGAATATTGCATTCAAAACAACAAAGATATAGCTTCCTTGATAATATCAATGTTATTAAAAACGTCTGAGTAGTTAAAATGTACAAGTATTAGACTAGTCCATACATTATGAAATTATTGTACATTAAATAAAATCCATACTGCATAATATTTTTAATCCGCCCGAATATTTAATAGACCTCACTAGAAATATTATTCCATATTGCAGATGTCACTATTGTTTGTAGTAATTATAGTACGCACAGATAATTAAAAATAAACATCACCAGATGAAAGGGTGTTTCAAGTCCCACATGTAAGACTGTTAATATGGTTTTTATCTTCGTCGGAATTGACCTCTTTTCTCTTGAGAACGATAACCTGAGAAAGAGTTTCTTTGGTTGTGATGATTCCAGTCCTTCCGAGGTACTTGGGTGTTCCTTCCTTGGGCCTTGGAGACTGTTGCAGTCCTAGAGTTAGAGGAGCTCTGTTGCATAGAGCCCAAATGCCTGCGGTAATCCTCTAATTCCTTTGTGTTTTCATTGTGTAGATTGAGGATGTCTGTGTCCAACTGTTTTCTGATAGAGACACTTTCCTCTGTAGCAAAACCTACACGCTTAATGTTCTCAGCCCTAATTCTGTTGGACTCATTTTCCTTGTCCTTGATTTGGTTTGCAAGCAAGTTTTAAACTTTCTGCGAGGCTTGTTTTTGGATGACGTTGCTCAGTTCTTTCCAGAAACTTCTGAATTTCTGCTCCTCCTGCTCATTAGGTAGGTTTAGGAAACACTTTGTGTTTACATTATACAAAGTAGGGTACTTCCCGGTCCTGTTAAATGAATTAGACTTTCACGTTTTTTAGAAAGTTCGAGTCGTTCTTTAAGAGTTTTAGAGATTTCAGCCAGTCCATTTTCTGTAGCTCTGTTGTAGTTGGCATTTGCGTCCGGCAAACGGATTGTTAAATCCAAATCGTCAATCTGTGATAAGGCTTCTTGGTTTGATGGTATCTGGAAATCGTCATCCATGATGTTAGTTTTGGTTGCTTTTTTCAGAGAAAGTCGACTAAGTCTTTGTAGCATTACGTCTTAAGTGTTGTAATTGTGAAGACTTTAACTATATAACTTTGAGATGTCAATCTAGGAATAATTCCTAAAATTGTAATAAATCAATCGAATTCTGTGATGTTCAAGATGTCTCCCAGATGTCTGTTGGATTCTTGGAATTTCTTCCCTTTGTACACTGTTGTGTCTAAAAAGTTCACAGAGTCAATTGAGATTTCAAAAGTGAATTTCAAGTGCGGGTGGCATTGATTGCCAATTTGAAAGAAATCAAGAATCTCATTCTCAGACCCATTGAAAATGATAAAACCATCATCTCTGAATCTGCCGTGAAACAAGACTTTATTGGCATATTGAAATTGCGCCATGATTGATTGAGTTATCTGGAACATTCTTATATCAGATACTTCAGGGGAAACAGTTGAACCCATTGCGCAACCGATTTTTTGTTTGTAATATTTTCCATTGAACGCAAAATAATTATTTTCAAGTATGCATTTTAGAAGAAAGAGGAGATCTGAGACCTCGGGATAAGGCAGATCTGATAAATCTCGTTTGTTATTTCGGTAGGCCTCCTCAACAGCGCTTAATAATTCATCAAACTCCATGTTAGTATACATACTTGTAACATCATAAGTGATCAGTATGATTTGCGATGGTAAGCATAAGTCTTCGATTTTATTGATAAAATCCGTAGTATCCTTTATGTACGTCGATTGTTTTTGAACAATCGGGATTAAAAAGTAATCACAGTAAGCACCAATCCTATGTGTTGGTGTATCGCATTGTGAAATAATTGGTCGTCCAGGTGGTAGCCGTCTGAGGCTGCAAGTGCCGTTCATAAGGGCAGTCATGATTTTATCTTTGATCTTGTGTATTTTAGGGAGCAAGTATAAATGTCTGCATTTAAGGGACGAATCGCTATCACTTAGATAACGATATGTTTCTTTGTCTAAAGCTCCTCCAATAAACATATCAAATACCTTTTCTTGTATGATATTACGTAAATGTGACAAATCAGGTTTTTCAACTTCAAGGTAGTGCTTTGATTCACGTTGACGTAAAGCTTCAGTGATATATTTTTCTCTGTCCATGATGACCACAGTGTTACTTTTATCAGCTTTTTTAATTACAATATGGCGATTGTTTTTTAATGAGACCAATGCCGCCCTTTCCTGGTTAGTTAAATTATCCCGATATTGCTTTATTGGCATAGATGATAATTCTAATTTGGTTTTGTCAATATAATTTTCAAGAGCACCGCATGCCTGATCGGGTTTAAAACCAGTAGATGTTCTGAAGGGATGAAGTTTGTTATTTTCCCCGGTATCAAAGAAGAACTTGCATCTGAGTTTTCTAGCAAACTCGTCAAAATCCTTAAGGAGAAACCTTTTGACATTGCTGCTTTGTTGTGACGGGATGAATTTGAGTCCTTTGGCTAGCAGTATGTATTCGTTATCTTTAAGACCACATGAGGATAAATTAAGAACAATTTTTTTTTGCATTTATTACGCTTGCTCTGTGAATGCGTTGTTTATGAGCAAATGCATTAGACGCTCTTAACACACTTTTTTCTGTTTATCTAGACGCCTGAAGCGTCGCGCCATTGTTAGAAACGGCTTGAAAAACTTATAACTCTAATGGTTTTAGATTGAATTAATTATCTCAGAGGATAAAATGATGTTGCTGATAATATAATAAAGCACCACGTCTATTATACGTCTGAGCGTATAAATAGAGGGTAACCCAGTTAGTGCCGATTAATTTTAATAACACCACGTCTTTAATACGTCTGACCGTATTAATAGAGGGTACAAGGCACATACGTAATTGATAATAAAATTCCCGTGTATAATTTGCAAAGCAAACAAATAAGTGGCACAAAAATTAATCCTGCCGTGCTAACTCGCACTGGCTAAATAAACGCAATGTCAAGATGGAAGAAGCGCGCAGAAGCGAATAGCCATGCCTCCTTTCAGTCAAACTGAAGCTAATACAATCAACCAACGAGTGACCATGTTGTTGGTCAAATGTTTTAAGAAGTAAAAAAACACAAGTTCTAAAATAATTAGAGATTATAATATAAAGAATATTGCATTCAAAACAACAAAGATATAGCTTCCTTCATAATATCAATGTTATTAAAAACGTCTGAGTAGTTAAAATGTACAAGTATTAGACTAGTCCATACATTATGAAATTATTGTACATTAAATAAAATCCACACTGTATAATATTTTTAATCCGCCCGAATATTCAATAGACCTCACTAGAAAAATTATTCCATATTGCAGATGTCACTATTGTTTGTAGTAATTATAGTACGCACAGATAATTAAAAATAAACATCACCAGATGAAAGGGTGTTTCAAGTCCCACATGTAAGACTGTTAATATGGATAATATCTTCGTCGGAATTGACCTCATTTCTCTTGAGAACGATAACCTGAGAAAGAGTTTCTTTGGTTGTGATGATTCCAGTCCTTCCGAGGTACTTGGGTGTTCCTTCCTGGGGCCTTGGAGACTGTTGCAGACCTAGAGTTAGAGGAGCTCTGTTGCATAGAGCCCAAATGCCTGCGGTAATCCTCTAATTCCTTTGTGTTTTCATTGTGTAGATTGAGGATGTCTGTGTCCAACTGTTTTCTGATAGAGGCACTTTCCTCTGTAGCAAAACCTACACGCTTAATGTTCTCAGCCCTAATTCTGTCGGCCTCATTTTCCTTGTCCTTGATTTGATTTGCAAGGAAGTCTATAACTTTCTGCGAGGCTTGTTTTTGGATGGCGTTGCTCAGTTCTTTCCAGAAACTTCTGAATTTCTGCTCCTCCTGCTCATTAGGTAGGTTTAGGAAACACTTTGTGTTTACATTATACAAAGTAGGGTAATTCCCGGTCCTGTTACCATGAATTAGACTTTCACGTTTTTTAGAAAGTTCGAGTCGTTCTTTAAGAGTTTTAGAGATTTCAGCCAGTCCATTTTCTGTAGCTCTGTTGCAGTTGGCATTTGCGTCCGGCAAACGGATTGTTAAATCCAAATCATCAATCTGTGATAAGGCTTCTTGGTTTGACGGTATCTGGAAATCGTCATCCATGATGTTAGTTTTGGCTGCTTTTTTCAGAGAAAGTCGACTAAGTCTTTGTAGCATTATTTTAAATTTTGATTTTTATTCATACATCATTATATAGTAAAGAGTGTTTCGGCGTTTTAAAACGGCTATATGCCCTAAGGCCCGCCTCATCAGGGGTCCAACTTAGCAGTTGTATTCTTGTGGTAAACGTGATATAATAATCATATCACCTATGCTTTTGTGCGGGTTTTAGGGCATATAGCCGTTTTAAAATGTCGTGTTTTGTTATCTTACCTGCACGAAAATAAACAAAAAAATAATTGTTTGAGTTCGTTAGAAAGGCCCAAAAAGATGCGATTGCTTAAACAATACCGGAACAACAAATACCCATTGCTCATTTGGAGTAACTTTATATAAACAATCAACAGTTACGTAAAATATCGCTACACCGCTGAAGTCCCATATCATTATCGATGAAAAGAAAACACTCATCATATCGATACAGGACTTGATTTTTTATGAGATTTTAAAGAACTTGTGTCCAATTCTTTTGTTGTAACACCTAAACAATAAAATATGTTCAAATCAAATCAAATGTACGAAATGAAGACAAATCTCGACAGTCATAAAAAATGTTTCTATTGAATTATATATTCTATAAACAAACCATAAAACCATGTTGGTCAGTACTATAAGCATTGTACTATAGATAAATTTTGAGTTTGACATTTCAGAGCAAATTCTGCTATTTTCCTTAAGCTTGTTCGTTAAATATAAAAAAAGTTAA
This sequence comes from Saccostrea glomerata, assembly GCA_003671525.1. Classification (NCBI taxonomy): domain Eukaryota; kingdom Metazoa; phylum Mollusca; class Bivalvia; order Ostreida; family Ostreidae; genus Saccostrea; species Saccostrea glomerata. Next base: position 9,963 of record PRKT01001368.1, on the reverse strand, counting down.
GAAAAACAAGAAAACATCAGCTATTTCGGACTATATATAATGCTTTTCAGTCACCTAAAATCGCTTGATGCATGCGCCGTCAAGTCCTCTGTAACCGCACAGGACCTGCTTTCATGGCGTTTTTTTTTCCTCCGACTTCTTCTGCAACTCCAACTTTCGGTTATTCATCAGTAAGAGAGTTCTGCAAAGGGGATATGATCTGTTTATGTGCTTTCATACTTATGATACATTCTAAATCAAATAATTTGCTAAAGAGTATCCAACTACAATATTTTTATTATTGTATTATAACTGCTAAGCTCGTATTCATATTAAATGTATGATTATGATAGAGTTTGGTTGCGTATTTGCGTAAAATATTTATGTTTATGGTAGGAACATGCAAAGTAGGTTCAAATGCTTTAAAATAAATCAGTGATAAATTAAAGTCTTATGTATCGAATTTAAGAAAAGCATAGTTTAATTCTATAATTCATTTAGAAAGGGTTATCAATAAACAAATTTCCCACTTTTCAAGCATTTGAATCACCATTGCTATGGTAACAAGGAACATGTGACGAAAATAACCCATGCTTGAAAGGACATTCGTCTATGCTCCCATGCACCCATATATTGAAGCATTTTTTTTAAATTCCACTTATTATATATACAATACTTAATGGAAACTTACAGGACCTCTTGAGTTCCTTCAAAAAGACTAAAATAGAGATAAGATCAAATGAATTCGAAAAATTAAAGATAGTAAAGTTTAGAATAAACAAATAAATCTATGACAATTATTTCTTCCTAGACCAATTATCTTTTACTAATGAATTTATAATGAAACCATATTGTTAACATTCTTTGTGCCGCGGGCCTATTTTGGGCCTATTTTCAAATACTACGTTAACGAGGCCCAATCTACTTGATCTGCGCATACGTTTATACGCAGCGTCGTCTAAGGCACGTTTGACTGCCGTCACAATTGAACACAATAACGTCACAATTAAAATGACGTCATATCGCGCTAAAATGTTTCGCTGATCTTGCTTACCTGGCCTGGTAGTTCTACAGACTATGCATTGAAAGCTGGCATTTCTTCTTCTTTTTTTAAATAATTATTTAAATGAATTAACAAATTTGGAACCTAATCAATTTTGAGGGATCATTTTTTTGGTACAGATTCATTATTTTTATCTTGTTTTATTTCAATTTGTGAGTTTAAAAAAACAAACACTACAACTAAAAGTAAACGATTTTAGTCTTTCTCTTTGAACATGTTGAAGTGTTTATACACACTCTTTTTATTGCGGACTTAAATATGCATGGACTATCTTCAGTTTTGAAAAATAAAATAAGTCAATAAATCATTTAAATTAAACCCCCAGAATATTTTATTTTTCTATATATAACATGATATTAGTAAAAATTGCAATTTTTCTCGCCTTTACCCCCTCTTCCCCCTCTACCCCTTTTTTCCACGTAAAACAACGTTGCGTGTTGAGAGAAAAATTAATCATGGCGAAAAATTATTTCATAATGTAAAAATTATTTATTTTTTATAAACTAATACAGTCGTTTGTTTATGTTATGTAAACCTATAGCGACCTATAAAATACGTAGTTGGATAAATAAATCCAAATTTGTTTTGTTTTGACATGCCCCCTTTTCACTGCAATAAAGGCTACCTCCAATTTTCTTTTCATTGTTTATAAGAAGAATGAAATTTGCATTACATATGTGAAAAACAAAGAATTTCATCATGTTTTTTTTTATTTGTAAATTTCTTTGTTTATTGAAGAGTTTTAATATGTAATTGTGTATAAAAACACGAAAAATGGTCAATATCTTGACAGTACCCCTTTTTCACTACAATAAAGGCAAAGTAACAAAATTTCATTCTAATTTTTCTAAGCATAAAACACACAAGTATATTGCCAAAAATTAAATTTTTTTATCATTCCGTTTTCGAAATTTGCAACTAGATCGGGCATCGTTAAGTGCCACGGGCCTATTTTAGGCCAAATGTTAACTCATTATGTCACAAGTAAAATCTGATTATGACGTTACGTCATCATTCTGCCAATATGACCTCTTGTTGTTGAAAACAATAATTTAACTATTCTATAACAGAAAAATATATATATTTAAGGAGAGCAATGTTTAGCAGGTATTTCATTAGTCTTTAGAAAATGTAAACAATATCTAATGCAAAATTAAACAATTTTATCAACATTTCCAATCCTCGTCTATACGATAAAAGCAATCAAATTCCATTGGGGATAAATGTTATTAATGTATTGAAAACGGGAATAATTCATCAGCACTTTTTTGATCACGGAAATACGTGTAATGAAATATTATATTGTAATTCCTAGAAACATTTTTAAAATCTTTAATCGGCATGATATATATAATACAGTTTAACATAGTAACATTTTACTTTTTCATCGACTATGAAAAGTTCTTAGGTGCATAAGAAAGTAAAAGAAAAAATATTTTACACATTTCACATAATTTCAAAAATCCACAAATTTAGAGACAAGGAAATTTACAGATAAACCATCATATATATACAGTTAGTACATGTTATCGCCAATTACCAGAAAAGACTGCTTATGTCCACTGAACAATTATGGTTCTTATTTGTACAAGAAACGACCGTGATATGAAACTCCTGTATGTTTATATGTTCCAATCCAATTGCATCCACTCTGTTTATTCAAATGAGCAGGGCAGATTCAATTTCTTTGCAGCACGAATCATCTATTTTAATTGTCCGGGAAGGGGGGGGGGGGGTGGTTGCGGTAATGTACATGTACATGTATACGGTGAAACCTGTCTTATCCGACATGCAATGGGACGTAATTTTTTTTGTGTCGGAATAGACATGGTGTCGGATTGCAAAGTGTAAAAATAAAAATAATTTGGAAAGAAAGATCTTAAAATCGGAATCGCGTTTACAGTTTGGCGGATTGCACGGGAGTTTGATTAGACAGTTTTCACTGAACGTTTTTCAGCGGTAATGAAAATTTTTAAAATGTAGCGGTAATGATACGCTTAAAAACCCTTAATTAAGATTCTTATTTCATCCAAACGTTTTACGTACCTCTGACCGGTAGAAATATATTTATTTTCTAACATCCATGCGAGCGGTTTCAAATGAATTAGATGTATCATTTAACGTTTTCCCTTGTTTAAACATTCCTCACCTCTCCGATGTAGTACTACATGTTATTAAAAAAAATCATGATGTACTCATAAACTGTAGAAACCTAGTCCGTTATTATCTACCCTGTTATTGTCATCTTTCACGAGAGATGACACATTCAGTTTGATTTCCGGAAGTTAAGTCCCAATGTAGGCTGCCACAAGTTTAGCTTTTAAAAAAAGTTTAGACAGTCAGCCAGAGGATTTTTCTTCTCTGTTATAAAATTTAAAAAAATAATAAGGGAACTAGAAAAAAATGCTTTCAACATTTTTTTTTAAATCATTAGTATACTCAGTATTTGGCTACTTTAAAAAAACCTCGTCTTAACAGTTTTCCGCATAGGAACAAAAGCGTTGGTACATGCAGATTCTATTGTATTTCTATTGTATTTTTGTCACTCCATCAAAAGTACAGAAAGTATAAAATTAATTTAATACAAATTCACAAAACATAATTCCATGAAGTTATAAACCAATCTCATTATCGCATTTATAGGATTTTAGGAAAGGGGGGGGGGGCATGAACATCACTATAGTTTTTACAATCCCACGGCCACCAAACAGGACCTCATAAGCTTCATTATTACCCCTATTGGAGTATGTCATGTCGCAGGTTGAATCACTCAGTGCTACTGTGTGTAGACAATAGAGACACCTTTGTCCCTGCGATACCGTAACAGCCAAACTGAACCCTTAATTGAGAATATCGATAAAGGACCGCTAAAATACAAAGTACATTTTCTAGTGCCCGACACGTAGCATCGTTTGTGAAAGTGTGGGGGGGGGGGCAACCAGAGAAAAAAAATTCTTTTTTTTTACTTACCTGAAAAAGTTGACAAACAAAAAAAATTTAAATTTGACCAAGCTCGAAAATCCTATTTGGTGTTGGTGGTAATGGGGGATGGGGGGAGGGGGGAGTGGCCATTTTTTTAATGCCAAGTTACTTTCACGTGCAATTTTTTCCTAGAATTCCTCGATATCAATATACTATGGTAAAAAGTGGGGGGCCAACCATCCTTTCAATAAACATTTACTATAGTAAAGG